>CM063637.1:613836-674783 GCA_032357785.1 Periparus ater
GTGGGGAAAACTGGGGGGGACACAGAAATGGGGGTTGAGGAGTGCCAGGGGAACCTCGGCGAAGTGGGGATCCCCCGGACACCCCTCGGTTGTGGGGTCCAGGGAAGGGGAAGAGGGGCTGGAGAGCCCCCGGGCCAGGAAAGGGGAGGATCGGGGGCGGGGCAGGAGGAATTGCGGGGGTGGGCAGTGAGGTTTTTGGGGTACAGGACAGGAGACACAGGGCGGGGGTGAGGACAGTTTTGGGGTTCTGCCCCGGGAGGACAAAGTGACCCCGAGGGGGGCACCAGGATTTGAGGGGCAAAGGCAGTTTGGGGGATGGCAAGGGGGTGAGAGAGGCTTGGAGCGTCTGGGGGGGAGATGAAGAGTGGGGGCAGGTGGGGGTGGTGAGGATTAGGGGCTGCCGGGGGGACTTTGGCTAAGTGGGGGTCCCTGGGGGCACCCCGGAATTAGGGGGGTCTGGGAAATGGGAGGAGGGGGCTGGAGAGCCCCGGGGCAGGGAAAGGGGGGTGACTTCTCAAGGTGGAGGGAGCAGGAGGAATTCGGAGATGAGTTTTGGGGTGCAGGAGAAGAGAAACAGGGCAGAGGAGGGCAGGACGTTATTGGGGTGCTGTTGGGATCCCCAGAGGGGAGGCACTGGGATTTGGTGGGGGGAAAGGCAGGGCAGGGGAAATCTAAGGGGGCTTCGGGGTTTGAGGGGCAAAGGAAGGTGGGGGGTGGGTCCAAGGACATTTTGGGGTGCTGAAGAACAGCGGGGGGGGGGGGGCTGTGAGGGTCTGGGGGGGAATGAGCACCTTTTAGAGGGGGGCATTGCCCCCACAGCCACCCTGAGCTCCTCGTTTGGCAGTTTTGGGGTGGGGGCCTTCCCTGGGTGCTGTGCAGGGATGGGGGGCACAGGGGGGTCCTCACCTTTGGGGGGGAGGAAGGGGGTGGGGCTGTGTTGTCCCGTGAACCCCCCAAACCTGTCCTCAGCACCTCCATCCGTGGCCATTTCGGGGTGATTCTTGTTCTTCAACCCCTGCACCCCACATGAACCCCCCAAAGGAACAATGAGGGCACAGTACTGCCCACCCATCCCATTGATCCCACCCTATCCCTGTTGATCCCATTGATCCCATCCCATCCCACTGATCCCATTGATCCCATCCCACTGATCCCACCTATCCCATTGATCCTGTTGATCCTATTGATCCCATCCCATTTTCCCATTGATAGCATTGATCCCATTGATCCCATTGACCTCATTGATGTCACTGATCTCATTGATCCCATTGATCCCATCCCATCCCATTGATCCCATTAACCCCATCCCTCCCTGTGGGATGTAGGTCCAGGGGGGTCCCATGCCCCCCCAAACCCCCCGTGCTGCCCCTCCAGGCTGTCCTGTGTCCTCTGGGGCACTTCAGGACACGGGGTCGGTGCTCCAGGTTCTGTTTTGGGGGGACCAAACTCTGCTCCTGGCCTTGGCAGGGGATTGCAATCTCAGAAATAAAAATTCCTGGGAAGTCTCTGCGAGCTGATCCCGCTGCTGCCGGTGCCAGGGGTTCACATTCCCAACAGGCAGCAGAGCCAGGGACACCCCAGCACTGCCAGAAACGCTGGAGGTTTGATTTAGGATCAGGGTTTTGCCCCAAAAAATGGGGAGGAAATCAGGGATTAAGGAATTCCACCCAGGCCACATGGCCCAGGGCTGGGTTCCTGCATTTTATTTGGGAAAAACACGGCAAAACCAGGGAAAATTGCACCTTTTTAATGGTGCAAAAAGGACTTTCAGTACATGAGCATCACTGGCAGGAAACCTTTGGCCAACTGGCCTGGAGTTTTCCCTGTTTTCCAGCAGTTTTGGGGCCCCTCTGCAGGGCACTTCCTCTCTGATGGAGTGATGATATTATTATTATTATTATTATTATTATTATTATTATTATTATTATTATTATTATTATTATTATTATTATTATTATTATTATTATTATTATTATTATTATTATTATTATTATTATTATTCTTCCCTGGATTTTGGGAGGTCATGGTTCTGGCACCCCATGGCCACACACCTGGCTGAACAATTCTGCTTAATTATTTCCCCCCCATCCCCAAACTCCCCTTTTTCTGGGCTTTTCCCTGGGTTTGGAAGATTATGGACAGTAAATGAGCTTTCCCAAATTTTCCTTTGGAATTTGGCTGTCCCCAGTATGGGGCTTTCCAGATGTGAATCCTGTTGGAGGTGGATTGATTTGAGGTATTTTGAGGGCAACATCTCATCCCCTGCCTCAGCTTGTCCATCTGTAAATGCCGTAAAACCTTAAAAGACATCAAATTTAGAGGGAAGGAAGAATTTTGGGGGAATTATTCCCTCCAGGAATGAATCCAGGATAACAGCAGTGAGGAGTTTGTGAGTCCAAAGTCTCCTCTGCTCAGGTTTAACTCATCCTTGGGGTTTCTCACCTGGGCAAACTCTGTTTTCCACCTTATTTTGGATCCATCTCTGCCTCATCAGCACTGAATTAATGTGGAAATTAAATCCACATGGAGACTGGGAGCATCCAAAATATCCTTTTCTCACCTTTTTTCCCCTCTTTCTTTATTTTTTAATATTTTTATTATTATTTTATGCATTTTCTTGCCTTCCCTCCATCTGTTGCTCGGTGGCTGCTCCTCCCTGCCTGCCCTCGCCACCATCTGGATAAATCATTTGTCGCATTAAATGCCAAAAAATACCCCAAAAAGTGTGAAAAACGGGATCTGTGACAGGAAAAGGATCCCGCTCCCAGATCAGAGCTGGATGCCCACCTGCATCCAGCCTGGAATTACAATTAATTTTGTCTCATTAATTAGTCTCTCTCTCCCTTCCTTCCCTCCTGGGTTATGTGTGTCTCCTCCCACCCGCAGCAAGGAGAGAAATCCAAGGATTTTGGGGATCTTGTGCCCTGCTCAGCCTTTTGCTGCTCCATAAATCCAGTTTGGCTGCTTGGTTTGGACTGGGATGGATTACAGAAAGGTTCTGTGTTCCTTGTGTCCCCAGAGTCCCAGAAAACCCCACACATCCGTCAACTTCCCTGTTTCTCCTGACTGAGTTGCCTTTTCCCAAAATCCCTCCATCCTTTGGGAGCAGCAGTGGAGGAAGGGGGGGATCCTGGGGCTCCTTGTGTTTTTGGGGAGCGTGGGAGCAGCCAGAGCTCGGCAATGGAACAGCTCCGGGTTTTGTGTCCCTCCAGGCCAAACCCAAGGACCCCAAAACTCGGAGGAGCCCAAGGAGCCGGAGCCCAGACACCCCAAAACCTGCAGAGCCAGAGCCTGGACACCCTGAAACCCCGAGAGCCAGAGCACAGAATTCCAGAGAGCTGCAGCCAGGACACCAGAGACCCGGAGCCCTGAAACCTGGGAGCCCCGAAATCCAGAGACCCCAGAACCCCGGGGCCCATCAGCCCGTCCTGGGGGGCAGGACACACATCCAGCCCCGTGTCCGGCCAGGAGGGTCCCTCACCCCAGAGCAAACAGTGGGTGAGTACCTGGGACCCCCAGAATCCCATGGCATTGATTCCCTTCCTTTCCCCCTTCCCATTCCCCCTTTTCCCTTCCCATTCGGGGTCCTGGTTTGGCCTCGGCCGTTGGAGCCCCCTGTGACGGGTGGGGGAGGTGGGGAGGGATGCTGATCCCACCTGGAGGAGGCAGGAACAGAAGCTTTCCCACCTTTTCCAGCCTCAGGTGTAGGAAAGAGCTGCCCCAGGGCTTTGGGATGTCACTCAGGGGAGCAGGAGGGGCTCCCCCAGATCTCTGGCAGCTCCCTGGGGCAGGTGAATCCCACCTGGGGGGTGAATCCAGAGCCCTCCCCCCTATGACTCCTCTCACCTGCTGAAGGAAGAGTCCCCAGCAATTCAGGTTCCCTCAGGAAGCACCAGGGACTTGGGAGGGCAGCCAGGTGTGACCTGGAGATTTGGGGACCCGCTTTGGGCTCCAGAGAGGTGGTTTCACCTGGCCCATCCATGGTTTTTAGGGTTTCAAAGGTGCTGAAGGGGGGAGAGAGGGATCCCAGACAGCCCCCGGGAAGCCCCAGGCCCTCGCCCAGGTGGTGACAGCCCCTCCTTGTCCCCTCTTGCAGCATGTGGCAGGTGTGACCGTCCCCAGCTGTGCCAGGTCACCATGGAGCCGTGCCCGGCGCAGCCCCAGGAGGCTCTGCTGACGGTCAATGAGCAGGTACAGCCCCCCCTGCCCCCCAACACCGGCCCGGGGCTGAAACACCTGCAGGACATTCGAGAGCCTCACCTGGCCCTGCAGCACCTGTGGGGCTGGAGGGGACACTCAGCTGTGGGGTGTGGGCTCTGTTTTGGGGTGCTGTGGATGTGGGGATGGTGCAGGTGGGGGGTACCCACTGTGTTTTGGGGTGCTGCAGGTCTGGGGGTACAGCTTGATGGGTTAATACAGGCTCAGGTAGAACAGCCAGGTTTTAATTAATCATTAATTAATGTCTCTGTGGGGAGTTTTACCCTCTCTGATGTAACACCATGGTCACCCCCAGTCCTTGGGGCTGGGCCCAGAAATGTGTCTGGGGGCACTTTGGGGGCTCTGATGGTTCCTGGCTCTGCTGGGACCCTCCGAGGGGCTGAGCCAGCCCTGCCCCAGCGGGGGTGGGAATGGCCCTCCTTGAACCCCATTTTCCATTTCATGGCCCCGTTTACCCCTCAGGACATCATTTACCATTTCAGAGCCCCATTTTCCCTTTTAGGGGCACATTTCAGGAACCCATTTACCCTTCCAGGA
This sequence comes from Periparus ater, assembly GCA_032357785.1. Lineage (NCBI taxonomy): Eukaryota > Metazoa > Chordata > Aves > Passeriformes > Paridae > Periparus > Periparus ater. The sequence continues at coordinate 618,592 of CM063637.1, forward strand.
CTCCATTTATTCCCTGAGGATCCTTTTCCTCTTCCAGGACCCCATTTACCCCTTCAGGGCCACACTCAGGAATAGGAATGTCCCTCAGGAAAGGGAATGTCCCTTGGGAATGTCCTTGGGAGTCGGAATGGCCCAACACCTCCCGGGGCGGGTCTGAGGGGGTTTTGCAGTTGTGAAAGGCAGGACCTGCCTGATGGATGAGGAGCCCAGTGCTGACGGGATGAGGAGCACAGTCCCTGTGGGATGAGGAGCCCAATCCCGGTGGGATAAGGAGCACAGTCCCGGGAGGATGAGGAGCCCAATCCTGGCAGGATGAGGAGCCCAATCACATCGGGATGAGGAGCCCAATCCTGGCGGGATAAGGAGCACAGTCCCAGGAGGATAAGGATCCCAGTCCCGGCGGGATAAGGATCCCAATCCCGGTGGGATAAGGATCCCAGTCCCGGCGGGATGAGGAGCCCAATCCCGGCGAGATGAGGATCCCAATCCCAGGGGGATAAGGAGCACAGTCCCGGGAGGATAAGGAGCCCAATCCCATCGGGATGAGGAGCCCAGTCCCATTGGGATGAGGAGCCCAATCCCATCGGGATAAGGAGCTCAATCCCATTGGGATGAGGAGCCCAATCCCATCAGGATGAGGAGCCCAATCCCATTGGGATAAGGATCCCAATCCCATCGGGATAAAGATCCCAATCCCATCGGGATGAGGATCCCAATCCCGCCCCTGCAGGGGCTGCTCCTCACGGCCTCTTCTCCCTCCTCTGGCTCCAGCCCCAGCACAAACCCGTCCCCTCCTCCCCGGGCTGGGCAGGGGGTGCAAACCATTAACCCCGAACATTCCCCGCTCTCCCACCTCCCCCCGGCTCAGAACAGCCAAATCTTCCTGGATGGGGCTGATTTTCAGCGAGGGGAGAGAAGGAGGAAAGGGGAGAGGGGGAAGAGGCGGACGGGAGATGCCCCAGAGCTGCAGAACACAAAACCAGGAGGCAATGACGGCTCAATTCCCCCTCACCACTGAGGCCAAAGCCAGGAAAACCGAGAGCCTGGGACCCATCCTTTGAACCTTGCTTTGCTTGGAGCGTTCCCTGCTCTGCTCAGGGATCTCCTGCTCCTCACCAAGGCCTGGTGGTCTTTCCCCGGGGCCACAGCCCTGCCCTCCAGTGCCATTGAACTCCCCAGGCAGGATCTTTTAACAGCAGATCCAGAGCAAGCTGCTTTTGTAGGGCTGGGTTTGGGAGCTGCTGGAGCTGGGGTTTAATTCCCCCAGGGCACAGCCAGTGCAGTGTTTTGAGACAGGTACAGATCAGGTGATGTTTTCTAAAGTAAATCAGGTTAAATGTGTTCTCTAGCATTGGACACACTTCCATCTCCCACCTGTCAGCATTCCTTGGATTCCATGCACAGCCCGTTGGGATCCATCCCTTTCCCTGTGAGAAAAACGAGGTTCACTCTCCTGATAAAATTTAAAAGTTTAGTAAAGGACAATAGGAGACAAAGACAATAAAGCGAAGTTTATGGCCGGGTGCTTGGCATTCAGCCACACCTGTCACCTTGGAGACACCCTTTACATACTTCATCTATTGCATCATCCTGTTGCATATTCATAAACAATTATGCATATTTAAAGGTTTCCCTGAACTAGTTGACACATTCCAAGAAATGTTCAGCGTGGCTCCTCCTCGAGTCCACCTTTTTGGAGCGTGCACATTTCCTGGCTGTGGTTTCAGTCCGTTCTTTTATCACCTCCAGCCTGGGTTTTGGTCCATTCTTTGCACAGCCAGTGAGTGCTGATAGTTGATAAGTGCTGATATCAGTAGCAGGGGTCTCAGTACGTTTGTTGGATGTTATCCAGCCAAGCTCACTTACCACAAGCATAACTTCATCAGCTTTTTCACTACTGTGTCTAAGTTTAGTTAATAGCAGAAATAAAAACTATACAGCAAAGTTACTTTAACATTATACATACAGCATCCATTTTCATATTTGTGAATTATAATATTTATATTATAATTATATATTACAATTATAATTATATATATTATAATATGTATTTATAACAGCTGCACCTCCTGTTCTGTGCTGAGGTAAGATAAAGTCACAAACCCTCCCAGGACACCTGGTGGGAGCCCCAGCGTTCCTTGGATCCAGCCCTATCACACGTGGACAGCTGGGAAGGCGTTTGCCCATCTGGACACACCCAAACTGTTCCTTGTGGAATATTTGGCTGGTGAGGGATCCAAGGATCAGGGAGCTTTTTTGCTGGAATTACAGGCCCTGGGAGATGGGAATGGCACAGGACAGCCCCATCTGCATCATCCCCGACTGGGATAACCCAATGTGTCCTGGATAAAAGTTCTTGGCTTGGGATGATCCAGCATGTCCTGGATAACAATTCCCAGCTCCAAGATACTCCCATGGGCTCAGCTGCCAAAAAAGTGGGATAAATCAAACTCTTAACACTATTTTTAGTCTTAGAAAACAGCCTTGCTTTATTCACTCCCCAAACTCACCCCTCCCATGCACTTCCAAAGCTTTTCACTATTTCTACATTTTAACAAACAAAGAAATTCATGTCCATTGGCTATAAATTACAGAATTGACATTAATTAGCATTCTATCCTCTATTGGTTATTGATTCGAATTCTTGTGCTGATTAATTCCCATTTTCAGTCGATTGCTTTTCCCCAGCTGGGGAGACTTTCAGTTCAGCTGTGAACTGTCTGTGCCTCTTCTTTATCTCTGGGTTCTGCAGAATGTCCTTGTGCTCTGTAAATCCTGCATTCCTCACATCCAATTCCAGCAAAAACATCTCCCTCTCCCAGGCTTTGTTTATTGAAAAGTATCAAGGTTTGTTCAGCAAAATTCAAAGTTTCAGCGATTTTCCCAAACTGGGCTCCCAAAATAGCAGCTCATGACAAACCTTGCTAAGTGCTGGCTGCAGTGGAACTGTGGCACTGCTTGTGATTAATGAAAGCCATTAATTAGAAAAGTTAATTAAAACAATTAATTAGGAAAGTTATATTTCCAACAGAGAGGCACAGTTTGTAAATGGTTCAGGAAGGGTTGGGTGGGAGCTGGGAAGAGATTTGCTTGTGTTTGATCCCTGTTCCCTTTGCAGTCCTGTCCCTCCTCCTGCTCTGGAATGGGCCCTCGGGACATTTCCTTGTGTTTTGTCAAGGTTATTTCGTTCCCTTGTTCATATCTCTGAAAAATTCAGCCAAATCATCACAAATCTAAAGCCTTCTAAAGCAAAACTGATACAAATTTCTTCAATTGCATGATTCCAAATATTCATTAAGGCTGGTACCAACTCCCAGGCTTAATTTGGTTCAATTCCCTGATTTTCAATTAGTTGAGACAAATTTATACATAAGATAAATGTACATTTAACCTAAGAGAAAATTACAGTCTTTTCCCAAACCATTATTATTTTCCAGCAAGAAAAGACAAAATCAACTTAGCAAAAAATCAAACTGACAGCACATAAAATAATCTGGTTTATATAATCCCAGTAATATTTAGTTACCCAATAAATTGCCCACAATAGAAACAAATCAACAGTTGGTATTATTAAATTGATAATACAGGCAGTTATTTTGGGGACAGTTTACAGTTTCATTGGTCCCACACAGCTCAAGCAGGTCCTGTAAAAGGGAAAATTCAGGCCAGTTTTTAAAAAGCAGGAAAAGTCCATCGAGTGTTGATTCAATTCCCAGCTCCTTTTCTCCTCTGGCAGCTGCAGGGTGAAACTCTGGCATGGGTGACTCTGGTAAAAGCGAAAGGGCAGAGTGACCACCCCAAACCTGGGATAATCTGGGAGCCTTCCCTGTAATCCCAGTGCTGTCCCCGCTTGGGGCAGTCAGAGCGCTCAGCCCAGGCTCCTGGGGGAGCTGGGAAGGGGAATGTGCCACCAGTGCCCAAGGACCTGTGGAAATCCCATCCTTTCACTCCAGGAATTCTGATTTTCCCTCTTTTCTGCTGCCCTGAGGGAGCGCCCACCCCCCGGGCTGTGCCAGGTTTGTGTCCTGCAGGAATTACAGGAATTGCAGTTCCAGCACCCCTGGGGTGGCTCAGGAGGAGAAGAGTGACCATTGCTCACAGGGCACAGTGACCACTGAGTGACCCTCGCTGCTGCCACCTCAGGAACCCCCCGAGGGTCAATGTCCAGCTGCCCACGCCCCTCCCTTGGGCTCAGCTGGACTTTGTGCCAGAGGAAACCTCACAGCAGCTCAGGTCACACCAGGGACCCCACTGACCACTGCACCCACCCAAGGGACCCCACTGACCACTGCAGCCACCCAAGGGACCCTCACTGACCACTGCACCCACCCAAGGGACCCCACTGACCACTGCACCCACCCAAGGGACCCTCACTGACCACTGCACCCACCCAAGGGACCCTCACTGACCACTGCACCCACCCAAGGGACCTCACTGACCACTGCAGCCACCCAAGGGACCCCACTGACCACTGCACCCACCCAAGGGACCCCACTGACCACTGCAGCCACCCAAGGGACCTCACTGACCACTGCAGCCACCCAAGGGACCCTCACTGACCACTGCACCCACCCAAGGGACCTCACTGACCACTGCAGCCACCCAAGGGACCCTCACTGACCACTGCAGCCACCCAAGGGACCCTCACTGACCACTGCACCCACCCAAGGGACCTCACTGACCACTGCACCCACCCAAGGAACCCTCACTGACCACTGCACCCACCCAAGGGACCCCACTGACCACTGCACCCACCCAAGGGACCTCACTGACCACTGCAGCCACCCAAGGGACCCTCACTGACCACTGCACCCACCCAAGGGACCCTCACTGACCACTGCAGCCACCCAAGGGACCTCACTGACCACTGCACCCACCCAAGGGACCCTCAATGACCACTGCACCCACCCAAGGGACCCCACTGACCACTGCACCCACCCAAGGGACCCCACTGACCACTGCACCCACCCAAGGGACCCTCAATGACCACTGACCACTGCACCCCCCCCAAGGGACCCTCACTGACCACTGACCACTGCACCCACCCAAGGGACCCTCACTGACCACTGACCACTGCACCCACCCAAGGGACCCCACTGACCACTGACCACTGCACCCACCCAAGGGACCCCACTGACCACTGCACCCACCCAAGGGACCCCACTGACCACTGCACCCACCCAAGGGACCCCCACTGACCACTGCACCCCCCCAGGGGATCCTGGCACTGCCTGGCCAGCTCAGTGGGTTTAGGGACGAGTTGGGTTTGCTCTGGTGTAAGGGATGAGTTGGGTTTGCTCTGGGTTTAGGGATGAGTTGGGTTTGCTCTGGGTTTAGGGATGAGTTGGGTTTGCTCTGGGTTTAGGGATGAGTTGGGTTTGCTCTGGGTTTAGGGATGAGTTGGTTTTGCTCTGGGTTTAGGGATGAGTTGGGTTTGCTCTGGGTTTAGGGATGAGTTGGGTTTGCTCTGGGTTTAGGGATGAGTTGGGTTTGCTCTGGGTTTAGGGATGAGTTGGGTTTGCTCTGGGTGTAAAGGATGAGTTGGGTTTGCTCTGGGTTTAGGGATGAGTTGGGTTTGCTCTGGTGTAAGGGATGAGTTGGATTTGCTCTGGGTGTAAAGGATGAGTTGGTTTTGCTCTGGGTTTAGGGATGAGTTGGGTTTCCTCTGGGTGTAAGGGATGAGTTGGGTTTGCTCTGGGTGTAAAGGATGAGTTGGGTTTCCTCTGGGTGTAAAGGATGAGTTGGGTTTGCTCTGGTGTAAGGGATGAGTTGGGTTTGCTCTGGGTGTAAAGGATGAGTTGGGTTTGCTCTGGGTTTAGGGATGAGTTGGGTTTGCTCTGGGTTTAGGGATGAGTTGGGTTTGCTCTGGGTGTAAAGGATGAGTTGGGTTTGCTCTGGGTTTAGGGATGAGTTGGGTTTGCTCTGGGTTTAGGGATGAGTTGGGTTTGCTCTGGGCCTTGCAGAGAAGCAGCTGTGATTCTCAGGAGGTTCAGGAGGTGCTGCACCCTCTGAGGGTCAGTGTTTCTCTCCCGTTATCCCTCCCTGAGTGGTGGCTGGGCTTTCTCAGGGGGAATCCTCCCAAAGCTCTGGGGCACACCAGGAAACCTCAGTGGCTCTGATGTGCCCAGGCCACACCGAGATTGGAGCAGTGGAGAGGGTGAAGATCAGGCCAGGACCTCCCCAGCTGCCAGGACCTTCTGCCAGAGATTTCTGTCACTTCACCCTTGTCCAATCTTCCAGCTGCCGTTATCCCACGGGAAAACCTCTGGATTCTCAGAGTGATCTTGGCAGCAGTAAAATGTTCCAAGCAGCCCTGAATCAAGGGCAACCCAGGGTGTTGTTAATGGAATCCTTGGGCTGAATTAAGAGTGAAATGACACCCAATGACTGGGAGTATAAATATAGGATATGGTTTAGAGCAATCTGTTTGTGATGGTGAGCAGGTTTGGACTGTATATCATCTATAGTAATCGTATATAGTAATTGTATATCATCTATAGTAATATGGAAACAAAAGAGGAGGGAAGGAGGGAAGGAAGGAGGGAAGGAGGGAAGGAGGGAAGGAAGGAGGGAAGGAAGGAGGGAAGGAAAGGAAAGACACAAACTTCAGGGGCTCAAATGCACCTTTAGGGCTCAGGTGAACATCCAGGAACCTCCTGGGCAGAGTTTTACCCTCTCTGATGTAACACCGTGGTCACCCCCAGTCCTCGGGGCCAGGCCCAGAAATGAGTCTGGGGGCATTTTGGGGGCTCTGATGGTTCCTGGCTCTGCTGGGACCCTCCGAGGGGCTGAGCCAGCCCTGTCCCAGTGGGAGTGGGAATGGCCCAGCTCCTCGGGGGTGGGTCTGGGGCCTGGGAAAGGCAGGACTCGCCTGATAAAAGGCCCTGCCCGGGAGGATAAAGAGCCGAGTCCCGGCGGGATAAGGAGCCCAGTCCCGCCCCTGCAGGGCTGCTCCTCACGGCCTCTTCTCCCTCCTCTGGCTCCAGCCCCAGCACAAACCCGTCCCCTCCTCCCCGGGCTGGGCGGAGGGTGCGGAGCGGCCCCGACCATGGCAGCGGCCTTTGGGCTCCTGGCCATGAGCATCCCGGCCCCTGCCAGGGTCCTGCAGGTGCGGGGGCAGCGGCTCTGCTTGGGGGTGCTGGTTCTGTTTGGGGGTGCTGGTTCTGTTTGGGAGTGCTGCAGGTTCGGGGGTGCTGGTTCTGTTCGGGGGTGCAGCAGGTTTGGGGGTGCTGGTTCCATTCGGGGGTCCTGCAGGTTTGGGGGTGCTGGTTCTGTTCGGGGGTGCTGGTTCGGTTCGGGGGTGCTGCAGGTTTGGGGGTGCTGGTTCTCTTCGGGGGTGCTGCAGGTTCGGGGATTTTGCTGTAGGTTTGGGGCTGCTGCAGGTAAAGGCCGTGCTTTAGGTGTGGGGGTGCTGTAAATTTGGGGGTGCTGCGAGCGCTGGCAGCGTTTTTCCTGCCCAGGTGCTGACAGAGAAGCACTGAGGGGTTGGGGGGATGGGACCCCCACCCGTCCCTCCCTCCTCCAGCTTGCTCTGCACCCCAAAACAGGCGCTGTGAGGCGGGGGGGGGGCTGGGGGACACGGCCGGGGGGTGACGTCCCTGGAGCTGATTTTGGGGTCCGTTTGCAGGTTATTGTCATGTCCGGCCATGAGACCATCCGGGTGCTGGAGGTGGGGGTGGATGGGGACCCCAAAACGGCCGGGGAGGGAGCGGGGGGGTCCCCGGCACAGGGGGGACCCCCAGGTGTGGAGGACGCTCCCTCCAGCACCCCGAACTCGTCCGGCGGGGAGGCGGCAGGTGAGAGACCCCCTCCCCTCCCCGGGATCGCTCCCAGGTCCATCCCCGGGTCTCTCCGTCCCGGGATCGCTCCCAGGTCCATCCCCGGGTCTCTCCGTCCTGGGATCGCTCCCAGGTCCATCCCCGGGTCTCTCCGTCCCGGGATCGCTCCCAGGTCCATCCCCGGGTCTCTCCGTCCCGGGATCGCTCCCAGGTCCATCCCCGGGTCTCTTTCCCGGGATCGCTCCCAGGTCCATCCCCGGGTCTCTCTTTCCCGGGATCGCTCCCAGGTCCATCCCCGGGAGCAGAGGGGGTGTCTGGGTTGTGTCACCGCGGCCCGGCTGCAGATCCACCCCCACTCCCTCCCGGGAAACTCACGTTTTGGGGAGATCCCACTTTGTTCCTCGCTGGTTTCTGGCCACAACCCCAAATCCTCCCGCGGGTGTATCCCGAATGCACCTGGACACGCACCTGTCCCATCTCCCATCCCCTGTCCTGCCGGGGGAGGAGGAGGCCGGAGCTGGGGGATGGGCACCGCGCTGGTCCCGCTGTGGCTGACCCAAGTCCCTGCCCCTCCTGCGTCCCCTCCGCGGGCACTGACCCCACCTGAGGACACCTGTGGGAGGTGTTCAGTCCCTGGGTGTGCAGGATTTGGGTTCCTCCCTCTCACCCCCGCCTGTTCCTCCCGCAGGTAAAGCCAAAGCAGCGTCGCCCGCCCCCGTCCCCCCGAGCCAGCCCGGCGTGACCCACCTGGCCGTGCAGGCCACCCCACAGGTAACTGTCCCCAAGGGCTGGGGGGCGAGGGGGGGCCCCTGGGGAGGTGTCCGCAGAGAGGGGGTGGCCAGGTAAGGGGGACCCCTTTTGTCCCCCTACACAGAGGGGTCTCCACAGACCTGGGGGGGAAGGGAGGCCCCAGGTGCCCCTCATCTCCCTATGGAGAAGGGGCTCCATGTAAGGGGGTACCCCGAGGTAAAGGGGATCCTCCTGCCCCCCATCCCCCACAGATGGGGGTCAGCAGTAAGGGGGGACCCCCCTTTATACCCTCCAGAGATGCATCTCCACAGCCCCCCAGTACCCCCCACTTAACAGAGATCCCCCCCATCTCCCCACGGAGAGGGGTTCACAGGTAAAGGGGGCTCCCCCTTTGCCTTCCCCCCTCCCCAGAGGTTCACCAGGGAGCCCCCCCTGAGCCCCCCTTCCCCAGGGGTTCACCAGGGAGCCCCCCCTGGGCCCCCCTTCCCCAGGGGTTCACCAGGTAGGGGGGCTCCCCCTTTACCCCCCCCAGAGGGATTCACCGGGGAGCTCCCCCTTTGCCCCCTCCCCAGAGGGGTGTCCCAGGCCGGGCGGGGGGGCCCCGTGGGGGATTCCCTGATGCTGAGCAGGGCGTTGATTTGTGTTTCTCTTTCAAATCTCATTTATCTCCGCAGGTGTTGGCTCAGGAAAGCTTAGCCACAGGTGTGACAGGAGTAATGGTTCCGGCAGGGACAGTTACTCAACCTCTTCTTATCCCCATCAGTATTGCAGGTCAGGTGACAGGCCAGCAGGCGCTGGCCCTGGTGACAATTCCCACAGCAACGCTCGCCGCGCTCCCGGGACTGACGCCGGCGGCACCCGCGGGGGCGATTTTCAAAGCGCCCGTAGCCAATCTCACAGGTAACCGCAGGTAACCGCGCACCTGCCCGGCCACCGGCAGGAACCGGGCTGCAACGGGGACTTGGAGTGAGAAAGGTGCAGATTTGGGGCTGCGGCTGCAGGAGGGCTCTGAAATGGGCTCCAATTTGGGGCTCCAGGTGTGAATTTGGGGCTCCAGGTGAGGCTGCAGGAAGGGTCTGAAATGGGCTTGAATTTGGGGGATTTGAGTATCAAAGGTGACTTTAGGGCTCCAGGTGTGGCACCTGGTGTGAATTTAGGGTTCCAGGTGTGGCACCTGCTGTGACTTTAGGGCTCCAAGTGTGGCACCTGGTGTGAATTTAGGGTTCCAGGTGTAGCACCTGGTGTGAATTTAGGGTTCCAGGTGTGGCACCTGGTGTGAATTTGGGGCTCCAGGTGTGGCACCTGGTGTGAATTTGGGGCTCCAGGTGTGGCACCTGGTGTGAATTTAGGGTTCCAGGTGTGGCACCTGGCTGCAGCAGGGGAGGTTGGAGCTCCTTTTGCCCCCTCCCCAACTCATCCTCAGCCCAAATCCAGCCCATCCCATCTGTGGGCATCAAGGTGAGGGGTTTCAGTATAAAAGGTGTAGATTTAGGATTGCAGGTGCAGCATCTGTTCTGAAATGGGCTTGAATTTGGGAGATTTGAGACTAAGAGGTCCAAATTCTGGCCTCCAGGTGTGGCACCTGCCTGGAACAGGTGACCTTGGGGCTCTCCTTGTCCCCTCCTTAATTCATCCTTCCCCAGCTCAGCCCAGTCCAGGTTGTGTTCACCTGCAGGGGTGTGAATTTGGCTTGAATTTGGGGAATCAGAGTATGAAAGGTGCAGATTTGAGGTTCCAGGTGTGACACCGGGTGCAGATTTGAGGCTCCAGGTGTGACACCAGGTGTAGATTTGGGGCTCCAGGTGTGACACCGGGTGCAGATTTGAGGCTCCAGGTGTGACACCGGGTGCAGATTTGAGGCTCCAGGTGTGACACCGGGTGCAGATTTGGGGCTCCAGGTGAAGCAGGCGAGGGGGGAGACCTGCAGGTGGGAGAGTGGGGGATGGATCCCCAGTTCGTGGGGGCTCTTAGGGCCGCTGTGCCGGGTGTGTGCGGGGTCATTCCGGGTTCCCCGGGTGCTCCCCGCTCTGTGCTGCAGCAGCGCCGCTTTAGGGGAGGGGCCGGCCGGGGGAGGGGACACGGGCGCGGTGTCACCGGTGCCACCCCACTCACGGTGTCTCCGTCTCTCCGCAGCCGCCGCCGTGCTCAGCCCCGCCATCCCGGCCATCCCGGCGGTCCCGGCGCCGCGGCCGCCCCCGCCGCCCCCGGGGCAGCCCCCGCTGCTGCCCCAGCCCCCCCCGGCGCCCACCCCCCCAAAGGACCCCCCGATGTCCGTCCAGCCCCCGATGTCCGTCCAGCCCCAGATCACCGGACTGGCCTTTAACCCCGGCATTGTAAGGACTGATCCCACCCCGGGGTCCAGCGGTCACGGGGAGCCCCGGGAATTCCAGGACCATATCCCAGCCTCAGTTTCCCCAGGCAGGATCCCACTCTCAGTCTCCACATGGGAGATTGTGACCTCCGTGTCCCTGGAGAGGATCCCTGCCATGGTTTCTCAGGACAAGATCCCAGTTTGTTTCCCAGGTGGGATCCCTGCCTCAGTTTCCCTGTATGGGATCCCTGCCTCAGTTTCCCCAGGCAACATTCCATCCTCAGTTTCCCTGTGCACAATCCCAGCCTGTTTTTACGTGCAAGATCCTGGCCTCAGTTTCCCCAGACACAATCCCAGCCTCAGTTTCCTGGGACAAGATCCCTGCCTCAGTTTCCCTGGGCAGGATTCCCATCTCAATTTCCCTGAACACAGTCCCAGCCTCAGTTTCCCCATCCCAGCAAGCTGCAGCTCTGCTTTGGGCAGCTCCCAGGGGATGGATTTATGGATATAGGGACCCCCAGGGACTCCAGTGGCCACTGGGAGTGGGGGGGGGTGATCTGGGGGGGTCCCGGTGGCCCCCACTGCCCCAGCTCTGACCCCTTTTCTGTCCCACAGCTCACGGCGGCTCTGGGGGCGCAGCCACAGATCCTGGGGTCCCTCAGTGCCCCCCCTGTGATCGCCAACCCCCTCCCCAGCGTGCAGGGGATCCCGGGGCAGCTCCTGACCAACACCCAGGGCCAGGTACCACGGCGGGGGGGCCCTGCTGGGGTTGTGTCACCTGGGGAGGGGGTCCTGGCTGTTCCCAGTGTTGTGTCCCCCCCCCAAGGTGGGTGTCTTGGGGTCCCTCAGCGCTGTGTCCCCCCCCAGGTGATCGGGACCCTGCCGTGGGTCGTGGCCCCCCCCGGGGTGGCCGCAGCAGCCCCGGCGCCAGCCCCCCCCAGCCTGCAGGTGACACCGGTGACACCGCAGCTGCTGCTCAACGCGCAGGGCCAGGTCATCGCCACGCTGGCCACGGGGGCCACGCTGGCCACGGGGGCCACACTGACCACAGGGGCCACTCTGACCACGGGGGCCACGCTGGCCACTGCCCCCCCTGCACCGGCCCCCGGCAAGAAGAACGGGCCAGCTGAGCCCCCCATCAAGAGCGAGGTGAGCCCACAGCCCTGAGCCCCCCTGAGCCCCCCTGAGCCCCCCTGCCAGTGAGGTGGGGCACAGCTGGGGGGGTGGCAGTGTCCCCAGCCAAGGGACTTTGGGAGCAGCTTTGGGACCCCCATGTGCCTTTGAGACCCGGCCACACGACCTTGGGGGAGACAGAAGCACCTTTGGGACGTGGCCAAGTGGCTTTGGGACACCATGACCATTGCTGGGACCTGGCTGTGTTGTTTTGGGGAGATATGAGCCCCATTTTGTTTTGGGGGGCACTCCTGGGTCCTGGTTGTGTGGCTTTGGGAGCCCGTGAGCACCTCTGGGCTTTGCCCACGTGGCTTTGGGACCCAGGCAGGTGGATTTAGGAGCCCAAGAGCACCTTGCAGACCGGCTGTGTGGCTGTGGGGACACAGGAGCACCTTTGGGTCCTGGCCACGGGGCTTTGGAGCTCCAGGAGTACCCCCAGGCCATGTCCCCTCCTGCCCCAGCGCGGTCCCATGGTCACCCCGTCCCCCTCCTGGTGCCACCAGCTCTCTCCGTGGGATGTGCCCCATGGGGGGAGCTGCCTGTCCCCCCCAGGTCACCCCCAGTTCCCCCCCAGGTCCAGCCCATCCAGCCGGCCCCGGCCGGGGTGGGGATGAGCCCCGCGCCCATGGGCAAGGTGTCACCGTCCCCGGTGCCCATCACGTGCTCCGAGACCCCCACCGTGAGCCAGCTGGTGTCCAGTGAGTCACTGGGAGCACTGGGAGGGGATTACGGGGGCTGTGAGAGGGACAATGGGCTGTGGGCTCCATGGGAATAGTGGGGTCTGGGATCCACTGGGGAGAGGGATAATGGGGGTCTGGGACCCCTGGAAAGAGGGATAACACAGGGACTGGGGTCCCCTGGTAATAACGGGATCTGGGAAATGTTGGGAAGGGAGAGATCAGAGTTAGGGATCCCTGAGAAGAGAAAAAACAAAGTATGGCATCTCTGGGACTGTGGGAAAAGGGATAATGGGGGTCAAGAATCCCTGGGCAGAGGAATAATGGGAAGTGGGAGGAGGGATAACAGAGCATGAGGTCTTCTGGGATTAAGAGTTCCAGGGAACCACTGGGAAGAGGGAACGCTGTGTCTGGGGTCCTTGGGAAAAGGGGTGACAGGGTCTGGGCTCCCCTGGAAAGAGGGATAACAAGGTCTGGGATACAGCAGGCTCCCCGGGCACAGGGATAACCGGGCTCACAGCCCCCCGTGCCCCCCAGAGCCCCCTGCCCCACCCAGCACGGAGGAGGACGGGATCAACCTGGAAGAAATCCGGGAATTCGCCAAGAACTTCAAACTGCGGCGCCTCTCGCTGGGGCTGACCCAGACCCAGGTGGGGCAGGCCCTGACGGCCACCGAGGGCCCTGCCTACAGCCAGTCGGCCATCTGCAGGTAATGGCACCTGTGGGGACATCTGTGGGGACATCTGCAGGTAATGGCACCTGTGGGGACACCTGTGGGGCCATCTGCAGGTAATGGCACCTGTGGGGACATCTGCAGGTAATGACACCTATGGGGACACCTGTGGGGACACCTGTGGGGACATCTGCAGGTGATGGCACCTGTGGGGACACCTGTGGGGACATCTGCAGGTAATGACACCTGTGGGGACACCTGTGGGGACATCTGCAGGTAATGACACCTGTGGGGACACCTGTGGGTAATGGCAGCTGTGGGGACACCTGTGGGGCCATCTGCAGGTGATGGCACCTGTGGGGACACCTGTGGGGACATCTGCAGGTAATGACACCTGTGGGGACACCTGTGGGGACATCTGCAGGTAATGACACCTGTGGGGACACCTGTGGGTAATGGCAGCTGTGGGGACACCTGTGGGGACATCTGCAGGTAATGGCACCTGTGGGGACACCTGTGGGGACATCTGCAGGTGATGGCACCTGTGGGGACACCTCTGGGGACATCTGCAGGTGATGGCACCTGTGGGGACACCTGTGGGGACATCTGCAGGTAATGGCACCTGTGGGGACACCTGTGGGGACATCTGCAGGTAATGGCACCTGTGGGGACAGGGCCACCTGCAGGCAAACACCTGTCACCTGCAGGGACAGGACAGGGCCACCTGCAGTAAGGGGACACTACGGTGACAGGGCTGGGTATGGGGCAGGCCCAGGGATGGGTACAGGAGGAGGAAAGGGGAACAAGTGGAAAAGATGGAAAATTGGGGGAAGGGAGAATTGGAGAACGGGAGGAAAACAGGAGGAAAGGAAGGAACTTGGAGAGAAGGAGGAAAATTGTAGGAAACAAGGAAAAGCAAAATGGCAGGGAAGTGGAGAAAAGGAGGAAAATGGAGAAAAGGAAAGTTGGGGAAAGGGAGGAGAGGTGGAGGAAGGGGGAGCTGGAGAAAAAGAAAAATGGGAAGAAGAGGAAAATGGGGGAAAGGAGGAAACTGAGAAAAGGAAGAAAATGGGGCAGAGGATGTTGGGAATTGCTCCCTCCTCACTGTCACACCCCCAGTCCCAGCTTGCCGTGCCCCTGTCCCCCATCCCTGGGGGCCTTCCATGTCCCCCACATCCCCTCAGGTTTGAGAAGCTGGACATCACCTCCAGGACATCCTGGAGTGTCCTCTGAGTGTCCCCTGAGTGTCCCCACATCCCCGCAGGTTTGAGAAGCTGGACATCACCTCCAGGACATCCTGGAGTGTCCCCTGAGTGTCCCCTGAGTGTCCCCATGTCCCTGCAGGTTCGAGAAGCTGGACATCACCTCCAGGACATCCTGGAGTGTCCTCTGAGTGTTCCCTAAGTGTCCCCATGTCCCTGCAGGTTCGAGAAGCTGGACATCACGCCCAAGAGCGCGCAGAAGCTGAAGCCGGTGCTGGAGAAGTGGCTGCGGGAGGCGGAGCAGCGGCAGCGCGAGGGGCAGCAGCACCTGCTGGAGTTTGTGGGGGGAGAGCCGGGCAAGAAGCGCAAACGCCGCACGTCCTTCACGCCGCAGGCGCTGGAGGCCCTGAACGCGCACTTCGAGCGCAACGCGCTGCCCACGGGCGCCGAGATCACGCGCATCGCGCAGGAGCTGCGCTACGAGCGCGAGGTCGTGCGCGTCTGGTTCTGCAACCGCCGCCAGACCCTCAAGAACACCAGCAAGCTCAACGTCTTCCACGTGCCCTGAGCCACGGAACGCCCCGTGCCAGCCCGGCCTCCTGCCACCTGCACTTTGGCCGCTGGTTCTGTCCCTCCACCGCCGCGCCCGTACCTGTGCCCACCGTCGGCATCTCCCAGTGCCCTAAACTGGGAGTGCTGGGAGCTCCCCCGTGTCCCCCCAACCTCCAGCCATCAGCACTTTGGCCACTGGTTCTGTCCCTCTGCCACCTGGTTCCCTGCACCACCACACTCAGACCTGTGTCCACCTCACCTGTGCCTGTGTCCTCCTCACCTGTGCCTGTGTCCTCCTCACCTGTACCTGTGTCCAACACTCAATGTCTTCCACACACTCTGAACTGGGAGCGCTGGGAACATCCCAGTTCCCAGTCACAGGCCCCCACAACCGCCTGCCATCAGCACTTTGGCCATTGGCTTTGTCCCTTTGGCCACGGATTTTGTCCCTCTGCCCCTGTTCCCACGTGTGTCTGTCTGTGTCCCCCGTTCCCTCCTCGTCACACACGATCCGAGCGTGTTGATGTCGCACTTCCCCCGGCTGTGACACACGTGGTGACAGACCCGAACCCCCCCAGTGTCACACACACACCCAAAATCAGTGATTTCCATTTTTCTGGGTTTTGCCCGTTTTCCTGTGTTCCTGAGGTGATGTTACAGCTCACTGGGGGTGACCCCAAATTTATGTCACCCCCACGCTGGTTTTTCGGGTCCCCGACTTCGTGAGGGGCTTCTGGGGGTGATCCCCCAGCTTGGGGACATCCCGTGGGTGGATTTTGGGGACATCACCCCCGGGTTTGGGGGGCGTGAACCCCAAAACAGAGGCAGTGCCCCTTCCCCACCCCCCTGCCCTGAGCCCGGGGGGCTCCAGCCCCCCCCGGAGCGATGGGAGCGGGAGCTTTGGGGTCACGGGGGGCCCGCTGGGGCCGCGGCAGACTGATGCACTTGATGTAGTGGTGTGAAATAAACAGTATTTTTCTTTTTTCTTTTCCTTTCCCATTTTTTCAAGATTTGTGGGGGACGGGGGGGGTTTCTCCTCCTCCTCGGCACCCCCGGCTGAGGCGGGCGCTGCTCCGCGCACGCCTGAGGCAGGAGCGGGACTCGAACCCGGGGTCCCCCGGAGGCGCCGCACGGAGCCGAGAGCCGCACGCCGCCGCGGCCACACCCCCCAGCCAATCCCCGAGCGGCCTGCCCGGAGCGGAGCTTTCTATTGGTTACTGTGGCCGCCCTTCACGCGACAAGACGCGGTTCCATTGGCTGAGCGCGGCGGAGGGGCGGGGCCACGCCCCCAGCGGCTGGGGCGGGGCCGCCGCCTCCATCTTGGCGGAGCGGCGCGTTTGGGGGTCCCGGCCCGGAGCGGGGGGGGCCGGGCCCGGAGCGGGACGGGCCGGCTCAGATCAGGGGGTCCCGGCCCGCACTGGGGGGATCCGGCCTGGATTGGGGGGTCCCGGCCTAGATTGGGGCGTACCAGCCCGGACTGGGGGGGTCCCAGCCACGACTGGGGCGTACCAGCCCGGACCGAGCGGCCAGGGCGGTGGAGGATTTGGGGGTCCCGCGGGTGCAGCCCCCAGAGGGAAGGGGAGGATTTGGGGGTCCCGCGGGTGCAGCCCCCAGAGGGGAGGGTTTTGGGGGTCCCTGTGGGTGCAGCCCCTGAAGGGGAGGATTTTGGGGGTCCCTGTGGGTGCAGCCCCTGAAGGGGAGGATTTTGGGGGTCCCTGTGGGTCAGCAGCAGGTCCGCAGTACTCGGGGCCCCCGGAGGTGCCGCCTCTCGGGTTTTGGGGCCACCCCGAGCTGTTCCCTTTGAGGTGCTCCAAGGGCAGGGCTGCAGCCTCGGGGTGTCGCGGGGTTTTGGGGTTCGTTCCCCTGTGGTAGTGGGTTTTGGGGGTCCCCAAATTAGTCACCGCAGGAGAGGGTCCGCAAGAGGTCTGTGGGGGCTTTGGTACCCCCAGGAAACGGGGAGGTGTTGGGGTGCCCCTGAGGAGCCCCTGGGCTGGGGGTGACTCTGAGGAACCCCATTTTTGGGGTGACACTGAAGACCCTGTGTTGGGGTGACCCCAAGGCCCCGTCACGCTTGAGGTGCCCCCGAAGCCCCCTGGTTTTGGGGGATACACCTGCAAACCCCTTTTTGGGGTGGCCTCAAGGACCCCCGTGTTTGGGAGTGTCCCAGCCCCCCGCTTTCAGCGTGTCCCCAAGGCACCCCCATTTTGAGTAGCCCCTGCCCCCCCATTTTTGGAGTGAGCACAACAACCCCCTTTTCTTGGGGGTGACCCTGAAAGACCCCCGGTTTTTGGGGGTGACCCACGGCTGGTTTTGGGGTGCCCTCGGGGCCATGGCGTGGGCGCTGAAGCTGCCGCTGGCCGATGAGGTGATCGAGTCGGGGCTGGTGCAGGATTTCGACGCCAGCCTGTCGGGGATCGGGCAGGAGCTCGGCGCCGGCGCCTACAGCATGAGGTACCGGGGACCCCAAAACAGATGGGGAACCCCAAAACATCCTGGGGAAGGCAGGGGCCGTGTGGGGAGTGGGGAGCCCCAAAATGAGCTGGAGGTTGCAGGTCAGGCAGCACCTCAGCACTGGGGCCTGCAGCAGAAGGGGACCCCAGAGGCACCCCAAAATCTCCAGAGGCACCCCAAAATCTCCAGAGGCACCCCAAAATCTCCAGAGGTCCCCAGAATCTCTGGGGGCCCCAGAATGGGCAGGGGATGCTGGGGGCAAGGGGAACCCCAAAACGTGCCAAAGTTGGGGCACCAAGAGGGGCACAGGGCTGGATTGGGAGGGAAATGGGGTTGGAGCTAGGATGGATTTGGGGTTCAGTTGGGATGGGTTTGGGATGGATTTAGGGTTCAGTTGGGATGGGTTTGGGGTTCAGTTGGGATGGATTTGGGGTTCAGTTGGGATGGATTTGGGATGGGTTTGGGGTTCAGTTGGGATGGGTTTGGGGTTCAGTTGGGATGGATTTGGGGTTCAGTTGGGATGGGTTTGGGATGGATTTGGGGTTTAGTTGGGATGGGTTTGGGGTTCAGTTGGGATGGGTTTGGGATGGATTTGGGGTTTAGTTGGGATGGGTTTGGGGTTCAGTTGGGATGGATTTGGGATGCAGGTGGCCTGGAGCTGTGGTTGGAGTAGGGAAGGAGCAGGGCTGGAGTTACAGTTGGAATTGTTGTTGTAGTGGTTGGAGTCAGTACTTACAGGTGTACCCCAGGTGCTTACAGGTGTATTCAGATGGCCACAGGTGTATTTCAGGAGAGCAGGTGGTACCTGAGGACAGGTGTTGAGGGTTAGGTGAATGGGTGGTACCTGAGGACAGGTGTTGAGGGTTAGGTGAATGGGTGGTACCTGGGGACAGGTGTTGAGGGTTAGGTGTGCAGGTGGTACCTGAGGAGAGGTGTTGAGGGTTAGGTGAATGGGTGGTACCTGAGGACAGGTGTTGAGGGTTAGGTGAATGGGTGGTACCTGGGGACAGGTGTTGAGGGTTAGGTGTGCAGGTGGTACCTGAGGACAGGTGTTGAGGGTTAGGTGTACGGGTGGTACCTGAGGACAGGTGTTGAGGGTTAGGTGTGCGGGTGGTACCTGAGGACAGGTGTTGAGGGTTAGGTGTGCAGGTGGTACCTGAGGACAGGTGTTGAGGGTTAGGTGTGCAGGTGGTACCTGAGGAGAGGTGTTGAGGGTTAGGTGTGCAGGTGGTACCTGAGGACAGGTGTTGAGGGTTAGGTGTGCAGGTGGTACCTGAGGCAGAGCCAGGTTGCTGGGGGGGCTGTTCCCACAGGTCCCAAGGCCCGGTTGGATTGAAGGAGTCCCTGACCCCCCTCTCCAGCTCACCTGTCTCAGGTGACTCTCTGCCCCTCTCCACAGCGATGTCCTGGCTCTGCCCATCTTCAAGCAGGAGGAATCCAGTTTGCCGCCGGAGAACCAGGACAAGCTGCTGCCGTTCCAGTACGTCCTGTGCGCCGCCACCTCCCCCGCCGTCAAACTGCACGACGAGACCCTCACCTACCTCAACCAAGGTGAGGCCACACCTGTCCTGCACAGGTACCACCGGGAACCGCCCCGAATAGGAACAGTCTGCCTGTGGGAGTTGTCGTTTCCCTGGGAAAATTGCCACTTTCTGGGTTGTTCCTGATAGGAAATGGGAAGGGGCCGTGCCTTCACCTGGCTGTGCTCTGCCCAGGTGGAGCTTGAGTCACCTGGGGGGTCTCACCAGCTGAAGGTGTGGGTACTGGAAGGTGGTGACAGGTGTGTGTAGGGTGGATACAGGTTTGTATAAGGTGTATCAGTATAGGTGTGTGTAAGGTGTGTCTGTACAGGTGTGTGTAAGGTGTGCCTGTACAGGTGTTGGTTACAGGTGTGTGTAAGGTGTATCAGTATCTGTACAGGTGTGTGCAGGGGTTATAGGTGTGTGTAAGGTGTATCAGTATAGGTGTTTGTAAGGTGTGTCTATACAGGTGTGTGTAAGGTGTATCAGTATCTGTACAGGTGTGTGCAGGGGGTTCCAGGTGTGTGTAAGGTGTATATCTGTACAGGTGTGTGTATGGTGTGCCTGTACAGGTGTGTGCAGGGGTTACAGGTGTGTGTAAGGTGTGTGTACAGGTGTATGCGGGGTGGTTACAGGTGTGTGTAAGGTGTATCTGTACAGGTGTGTGCAGGGGGTTACAGGTGTGTTTAAGGTGTGTCTGTACAGCTGTGTGTACGGTGTATATGTACAGGTGTGTGCAGGGGGTTACAGGTGTGTGTCATGTGTATCTGTACAGGTGTGTGTGGGGTGGTTACAGGTGTGTGCAGGGTGTATCTGTACAGGTGTGTGTAAGCTGTGTCTGTACAGGTGTTGGTTACAGGTGTCTGGTTACAGGTGTGTGCAGGGTGTATCTGTACAGGTGTGTGCAGGGTGGTTATAGGTGTGTGTCAGATGTGCCTGTACAGGTGTGTGCAGGGGGTTACAGGTGTGTGCAGGGTGTATCTGTACAGGTGTGTGCAGGGTGGTTACAGGTGTGTGCAGGGTGTATCTGTACAGGTGTGTGCAGGGTGTATCTGTACAGGTGTGTGCAGGGTGTATCTGTACAGGTGTGTGCAGGGTGTATCTGTACAGGTGTGTGCAGGGTGTATCCATACAGGTGCGTGCAGGGTGGCTCTGCAGGATGGCAGTTACAAGTTCAGGCTGTACCTGCTGCTTCCAGGTACAACTAGAAGCTCTGGGTTGGTGGGACCCCAAATGAATGAGGAGCTCAGGTGACAGGTACAGGTGACAGAAAACCCTCAGGTGCCCTCCTGCCCTCAGGTCAATCCTACGAGATCCGGATGTTGGACAACAGGAAACTCGGGGAGCTGCCAGAGATCAACGGGAAGCTGGTGAAGGTGAGCAGAGAGCACAGGTACCCCTGGCCAGGTGTGCCCATCCCAGCCAGGGGCTCTCTGGGGCCCTGGCTCCTGGCCAGGGGTGGGAGATACACCTGTCTGGGGGGGGTTCCCTTCGCCCCTTTTTGGCACAGGGAAGGGCTGCACATCTGGCCAGGTGTGCCAGGCATCTCCAGCTGATGTTTCCCCCTTCCCCAGAGCATCTTCCGGGTGGTTTTCCATGATCGGCGGCTGCAGTACACAGAGCACCAGCAGCTGGAGGGCTGGAGGTGGAACAGACCTGGCGACAGGATCCTGGACATAGGTGAGTCTCACCTGGCTGGGGCAGGTGGGGAGTCCCAGGTGAGCCTCACCTGTTCCCCCCACAGACATCCCAATGTCCGTGGGGATCATCGACCCCCACGCAAACCCAACGCAGCTCAACACCGTGGAGTTCCTGTGGGATCCGGCCAAGAGGACATCGGTCTTCATCCAGGTGAGGGACAGGTGGGCAGTGCTCCTCATCCAGGTGAGGGACAGGTGGGCAGTGCCTCCTCCAGGTGAGGGACAGGTGGGCAGTGCCTCATCCAGGTGAGGGACAGGTGGGCAGTGCCTCCTCCAGGTGAGGGACAGGTGGGCAGTGCTCCTCATCCAGGTGAGGGACAGGTGGGCAATGCCTCATCCAGGTGAGGGACAGGTGGGCAGTGCCTCCTCCAGGTGAGGGACAGGTGGGCAGTGCTCCTCATCCAGGTGAGGGACAGGTGGGCAGTGCTCCTCATCCAGGTGAGGGACAGGTGGGCAATGCCTCACATCCAGGTGAGGGACAGGTGGGCAGTGCTCCTCCTCCAGGTGAGGGACAGGTGGGCAGTGCTCTTCATCCAGGTGAGGGACAGGTGGGCAATGCCTCACATCCAGGTGAGGGACAGGTGGGCAGTGCTCCTCCTCCAGGTGAGGGACAGGTGGGCAGTGCTCTTCATCCAGGTGAGGGACAGGTGGGCAGTGCTCCTCATCCAGGTGAGGGACAGGTGATCCCAGGTGCTGCCCTGTGGATCCCAGCTCTGCTCTGGGCTGTCCCGGCTGGCGGAGGCGCTCCCTCAGGAGCTCACCTGTCCCCAGGTGCACTGCATCAGCACAGAGTTCACCCCGCGCAAGCACGGCGGCGAGAAGGGGGTTCCCTTCCGCGTGCAGATCGACACCTTCAGGGAGAATGAGAGCGGGGAGTACACGGAGCACCTGCACTCTGCCAGCTGCCAGATCAAGGTGTTCAAGGTACCTGCGGGCCCCTCCCACCTGGACTGACCTGGGAGTCTGTCCCAGTTTGTACTGGGGGCTGCTGGTGCCGCTGACACCTCCTGCTGTTGGCAGTAGCAGCCCCAGCAGGTGATGGGAGGGGCTGGGAGGGGTCGTTCCCGCTGTGGTCACACCTCGGGGTGCCCATGACTCCGTCCCACCTGCGACACCCCCAAAATCTCACCTTGGCTCCTCTTTTCTCACCTGTTCACCTCGTGGGGGGTCAGTGGGGTTTGGGGTCCTGCTGGGCCCTCCCCTGGTCTACCTGGGCCAAATTCTTCACCTGGGAGTGCAGGTACAGCCAAGTTTAAATTTCTTCAGGGATCTGCCAAGGGGAACACCTGGCTACCTGTGGAGGTTCCACATCTGTGCTTCCCATGGGATTTGAGTGAAATCCCCCCAGTTTTGGGTAGAGAAGGGACCCAGGTGTTCAAGGTGTGGCAAAGTCAAGGCCAACCCTGTGACCTCATGTCCAGGTGCAGTTTGTCCCCCCAGAATCCCACCCCCTACGTGGGTGACGCAGATGCAAGTGCATTCAGAGGGTTACAGGTGTATTCAGGTGTTACAGGTGTATTCAGGTGTTACAGGTGTATTCAGGGGTTACAGGTGCATTCAGAGGGTTACAGGTGTATTCAGGGGTTTCAGGTGTATTCAGGTGTTACAGGTGTGTTCAGGTGTTACAGGTGCACTCAGAGGGTTACAGGTGTATTCAGGTGTTACAGGTGTTTTCAGGGGTTTCAGGTGCATTCAGAGGGTTACAGGTGTATTCAGAGGGTTACAGGTGTATTCAGAGGGTTACAGGTGTGTTCAGGGGTTACAGGTGTGTTCAGGTGTTACAGGTGTGTTCAGGTGTTACAGGTGTATTTGGGGGTTTCAGGTGTGTTCAGGTGTTACAGGTGTATTCGGGGGTTTCAGGTGTATTCAGGGGTTTCAGGTGTGTTCAGGTGTTACAGGTGTATTCAAGTGTTTCAGGTGTATTCAGGGGTTTCAGGTGTGTTCAGGTGTTACAGGTGTGTTCAGGTGTTACAGGTGTATTCAGGGGTTACAGGTGTGTTCAGGTGTTACAGGTGTATTCAGGTGTTACAGGTGTATTCAGGGGTTTCAGGTGTGTTCAGGTGTTACAGGTGTATTCAGGTGTTACAGGTGTATTCAGGTGTTACAGGTGTTTTCAGGGGTTTCAGGTGTATTCAGGGGTTTCAGGTGTGTTCAGGTGTTACAGGTGTATTCAGAGGATTACAGGTGTATTCAGGGGTTTCAGGTGTGTTCAGGTGTTACAGGTGTATTCAGAGGATTACAGGTGTATTCAGGGGTTTCAGGTGTATTCAGAGGGTTACAGGTGTATTCAGAGGGTTACAGGTGTATTCAGGGGTTACAGGTGTGTTCAGGTGTTACAGGTGTATTCAGGTGTTACAGGTGTATTCGGGGGTTTCAGGTGTGTTCAGGTGCTACAGGTGTGTTCAGGGGTTACAGGTGCATTCAGAGGGTTACAGGTGTATTATGGGGTTTCAGGTGTGTTCAGGTGTTACAGGTGTATTCAGGTGTTACAGGTGTATTCAGGTGTTACAGGTGCATTCAGAGGGTTACAGGTGTGTTCAGGTGTTACAGGTGTGTTCAGGTGTTACAGGTGTATTCAGAGGGTTTCAGGTGTGTTCAGGTGTTACAGGTGTGTTCAGGGGTTACAGGTGTATTCAGGGGTTTCAGGTGTATTCAGGGGTTACAGGTGTATTCAGGGGTTTCAGGTGTGTTCAGGTGTTACAGGTGTGTTCAGGTGTTACAGGTGCACTCAGAGGGTTTCAGGTGTGTTCAGGTGTTACAGGTGTATTCAGGGGTTTCAGGTGTATTCAGGGGTTACAGGTGTATTCAGAGGGTTACAGGTGTATTCAGGTGTTACAGGTGCATTCAGAGGGTTACAGGTGTGTTCAGGTGTTACAGGTGTATTCAGAGG
Source organism: Periparus ater (assembly GCA_032357785.1). Lineage (NCBI taxonomy): Eukaryota > Metazoa > Chordata > Aves > Passeriformes > Paridae > Periparus > Periparus ater. The sequence continues at coordinate 642,269 of CM063637.1, forward strand.
GTTTCAGGTGTGTTCAGGTGTTACAGGTGTGTTCAGGTGTTACAGGTGTATTCAGAGGGTTACAGGTGTATTCAGGTGTTACAGGTGTATTCAGAGGGTTACAGGTGTGTTCAGAGGGTTACAGGTGTGTTCAGAGGGTTACAGGTGTATTCAGGTGTTACAGGTGTATTAAATGTTGTCACACACCCTTTCCCTGCTGAAGCTCTCAGGAAAAGCTTCTCCCAGAACTGCTCCTTTTCCCTCGCTCAAGCACCAAGAAGGCTGAGTCACCTGTCTCACCTGTCACCTGTCTCACCTGTCACCTGTCTCACCTGTCACCTGTCCCACCTGTCTCACCTGTCTCACCTGTCTCACCTGTCACCTGTCTCACTTGTCACCTGTGTCACCTGTCTCACCTGTGTCACCTGTCTCACCTGTGTCACCTGCCTCACCTGTCTCACCTGTCTCACCTGTCACCTGTCTCACTTGTCACCTGTGTCACCTGTCTCACCTGTGTCACCTGTCTCACCTGTCTCACCTGTCTCACCTGTCACCTGTCTCACCTGTGTCACACCTGTCACACCTGTCTCACCTGTCTCACCTGTCACCTGTCTCACCTGTCTCACCTGTCTCACCTGTCACCTGTCTCACCTGTCTCACCTGTCACCTGTCTCACCTGTCACCTGTCTCACCTGTGTCACACCTGTCTCACCTGTCTCACCTGTCTCACCTGTCACCTGTGTCACACCTGTCTCACCTGTCTCACCTGTCTCACTTGTCTCACCCGTCTCACCTTGTCACCGGTGTTCCCTGTCTCACCTGTGTTACCTGTCTCACCTGTGTCACCTGTGTCATCTGTGTCACACCTGTCTCACCTGTCTCACCTGTGTCACCTGTCACCTGTGTCACCTGTGTCACACCTGTCTCACCTTGTCACCTGTGTTACCTGTCTCACCTGTCACCTGTGTCACCTGTGTCTCACCTGTCTCACCTGTCTCACCTGTGTCACCTGTGTCACCTGTGTTACCTGTGTCACACCTGTCTCACCTGTGTCACCTGTGTTACCTGTCTCACCTGTCTCACCTGTGTCACCTGTGTTACCTGTCTCACCTGTCTCACCTGTCTCACCTGTGTTACCTGTCTCACCTGTCTCACCTGTCACCTGTGTCACCTGTGTCACACCTGTCTCACCTGTGTCACCTGTCACCTGTGTCACCTGTGTGTTTCCTGTCACACCCCTGTCCCTGTGCAGCCCAAAGGAGCCGACCGGAAGCAGAAGACGGATCGGGAGAAGATGGAGAAGCGAACGCCCCACGAGAAGGAGAAGTACCAACCGTCCTACGAGACCACCATCCTGACAGAGGTGAGCTCACCTGGCTGCTGCGACAGCTCTGCTCCAGGTGTTTGCACCTGCCAGGCACAACCGGGGGCGCACGAGGTGCCCCAGTGCCTGAAAAAGGGCTCTGGGGACGTTGTTCACCTGAGCTGGCCAGGTGTGTGCAGTGCAGCTGTGTGCAGGTGTGTGCAGTGCAGCTGTGTGCAGGTGTGTGTGTGTGCAGGTGTGTACAGGTGTGTGCAGTGCAGCTGTGTGCAGGTGTGTGTGTGTGCAGGTGTGTACAGGTGTGTGCAGGGCCAGCTGTGTGCAGGTGTGTGTGTGCAGATGTGTGTGTGTGTGCAGGTGTGTGTGTGTGCAGGTGTGTGTGTGTGCAGGTGTGTGCAGTTCAGGTGTGTACAGGTGTGTGCAGGGCCAGCTGTGTGCAGAGGTGTGTGTGCAGCTGTGTGTGTGTGCAGGTGTGTGCAGCTGTGCAGGTGTGTGCAGGTGTGTGCAGTGCAGGTGTGTGTGTGTGCAGGTGTGTGTGTGGAGGTGTGTGTGTGCAGCTGTGTGCAGGTGTGTGCAGTGCAGGTGTGTGCAGTTCAGGTGTGTAGGTGTGTGCAGGTGTGTGTAGTTCAGGTGTGTGTAGGTGTTTGCACACACCTGCAGGTGTGTGTAGGTGTGTGTAGGTGTGTAGTTCAGGTGTATGTAGGTGTGTGCAGGTGTGTGCAGTGCAGGTATGTAGGTGTGTGTAGGTGTGTAGTTCAGGTGTGCAGGTGTGTGTAGGTGTGTGTAGGTGTGCAGTTCAGGTGTGTGTAGGTGTGTAGTTCAGGTGTGTGTAGGTGTGTGTGTAGGTGTGTGCAGGTGTGTGTGTGTGTGCAGGTGTGTGCAGTTCAGGTGTGTGCAGGTGTGTGCAGTTCAGGTGTGTGTAGGTGTGTGTAGGTGTGTAGTTCAGGTGTGTGTAGGTGTGCAGTTCAGGTGTGTGTAGGTGTGTGTAGGTGTGTGTGTAGGTGTGTGTAGGTGTGCAGTTCAGGTGTGTGTAGGTGTGTGTAGGTGTGCAGTTCAGGTGTGTAGGTGTGTGTAGGTGTGTAGTTCAGGTGTGTGTAGGTGTGTGTGTAGGTGTGTGTAGGTGTGTGTAGGTGTGTGTAGGTGTGTGTAGGTGTGTGTAGGTGTGTGTAGGTGTGTGTAGGTGTGTAGTTCAGGTGTGTGTAGTTGTGTGCAGGTGTGTGTGTAGGTGTGTGTGTAGGTGTGTGTGTGTGTGTGTGCAGGCACACCTGTGCTCACCTGTTGTGTCCCCAGTGCTCGCCCTGGCCCGAGGTCACCTACGTCCCCAACTCGCCGTCCCCCGGCTTCAACAGCTCCCACAGCAGCTTCTCCATCGGGGACGGGTGAGCGGGGCCGGGGAGCGGGGATGGGGGACACAGGGACACCAGAGCCACCCCAGTGTCACCAGTGCCACCCCAGTGCCACCCCAGTGCCACCAGTGTCACCGCAGTGCCACCCCAGTGTCACCAGTGTCACCCCAGTGCCACCCCAGTGCCACCCCAGTGCCATCCCAGTGACACCAGTGTCACCTGTGCCACCCCAGTGACACCAGTGCCACCCCAGTGTCACCCCTGTGCCACCCCTGTGCCACCCCAGTGCCACCCCAGTGCCACCCCAGTGTCACCAGTGCCACCCCAGTGCCACCCCAGTGACCCCAGTGACACCAGTGCCACCCCAGTGTCACTCCAGTGTCACCAGTGTCACCCCAGTGTCACCCCAGTGTCACCCCAGTGTCCCCAGTGCCATCCAGTTCCAATGTCCCAGTGTCCCAGTGACCGTGTCCCTCTGTCCCCAGCAGTGGGTCCCCGAGCCACCAGCCCGACCCCCCCGTGCCCCTGGCTGACGTAAGTACCTGTCCAGGTACACCTGGGGTCACCTGTACACACCTGGGGTCACCTGTACACACCTGGGGTCACCTGTACACACCTGGGGTCACCTGTGCACACCTGGGGTCACCTGCACACACCTGGGGGCTCCAGGGGAACACCTGGGGTCACCTGTGCACACCTGGGGTCACCTGCACACACCTGGGGTCACCTGCACACACCTGGGGTCACCTGTACACACCTGGGGGCTCCAGGGGAACACCTGGGGTCACCTGCACACACCTGGGGTCACCTGCACACACCTGGGGTCACCTGTACACACCTGGGGTCACCTGTGCACACCTGGGGGCTCCAGGGGAACACCTGGGGTCACCTGCACACACCTGGGGAACACCTGGGGTCACCTGCACACACCTGGGGTCACCTGCACACACCTGGGGGCTCCAGGGGAACACCTGGGGTCACCTGTACACACCTGGGGTCACCTGCACACACCTGGGGTCACCTGCACACACCTGGGGTCACCTGCACACACCTGGGGTCACCTGTGCACACCTGGGGGGCTCCACCCGGGGGGGGATTCACACCTGAGCTCACCTGGGCCTCAGTGGCAGCACTTCACTCACCCGGGAGCATTTCCAGCTCAGCCCACCTGCTCAGGGCCTCATTTCACACCTGATCTGAGCCACCCTGAGCTCACCTGTGCCCCTGCCCAAGTGTGAGCACCTGTCCAGGTCACCTGGCAGCACCTGTGTCCCCCCCGTGTCCCCCCAGACGCTGCTGCCCACCTGGACCCCGCAGGAGGCGCAGCAGTGGCTGCACCGCAACCGCTTCTCCACCTTCTCACGGCTCTTCAGGAACTTCTCAGGTGAGTCCTGCCCCTCACCTGGGCCAGGGAATCCATGACCCTCACCTGAGCCAGGGAATCCATGACCCTCACCTGGGCCAGGTCATCCATGACCCTCACCTGGGCCAGGTCACCCCTGCCCTTCACCTGGGCCAGGGAATCCATGACCCTCACCTGGGCCAGGGAATCCATGACCCTCACCTGAGCCAGGTCACCCCTGCCCTTCACCTGAGCCAGGTCATCTGTGACCCTCACCTGGGCCAGGTCATCCATGACCCTCACCTGGGCCAGGTCACCCATGACCCTCACCTGGGCCAGCGAATCCATGACCCTCACCTGGGCCAGGTCACCTCTGCCCTTCACCTGAGCCAGGTCACCCATGACCCTCACCTGGGCCAGGTCACCTCCCTCACCTGAGCCAGGTCACCCATGACCCTCACCTGGGCCAGGTCACCCATGACCCTCACCTGGGCCAGGTGAGATTTCCCAAATCCCAGTTTTTCGAACCCAATCTAACCTGGTTCCTCCTCCCCCAGCTCACCTGGCCCAGGTAACACAAGAGGGGCTGATTTTGGGGAAACTGGCAAAGAGCAGCTTTGGGAAAAGGAGGTGAAAATGGATGGGGACAATGGAGCTGGAAAATGGGGATTTGGAGAGAAAAAAATGATTTTGGGGAAAAACAGCTGAAAATGCCAACTTTGGAGAAAACAGAGGTGGAAAATCTTGAATTCAGGCAAAAAATGAGGTGAAAAATGCTGATCTTAAAATGAAACTAGAAAATGGCAATTTTTGGAGGAAGCAAAAGGTGAAAAATGCTGATTTTGGGGAAAATACAGGTGAAAAATGCCAAATGGGCAAAATGAAAGTGAAAACCTGATCTTGTGGAAAACAGAGGCAAAAAATGCTGATTTTGGTAAAGCAAACTCGAAAAAGGGAAGTTTGGGGGAAGACTGAGCTGAAAAATGCCAGGTTGGGGGAAAAATAAAGCCAAAAATTGCTGATTTGGGGGAAAACAAAGCGGGAAAATGCCGGGTTTGGGATAACCAAGCTGAAAGATGCTGGTGTGGGGGAAAACAGGTGGAAAATGTTGAATTTGGAGGAAATCAGGCTGAAAATTGCTGATTTGAGAGAAAATGAAGCTGAAAAAATAATGATTTTGGGGGGAGAAGGGTAAAAAGTGATGATTTTTGGGAAAACTGAGCTGGAAAATAGGAATTTAGAGAAAACAAAGGTGGGAAATGCTGATTTTAGGAAAAATTAAGTTGAAAAAATGCTGGTTTGTAGAAAACAAAGCCAAAAAAAATCTGATTTGGGGAAAGCCAAGCTGGAAAAGGCTGATTTTGAGGAAAACCAGGTGAAAAATACCAATTCTGGACGAACAGAGGAGAATTTGGGGTGAATTTGGGCCTTTGGGGATTTGCCAGGAGCAGATCTGCTGAAGCTGACGAGGGAGGACGTGATCCAGATCTGCGGCCCCGCCGACGGCATCCGGCTCTTCAACACCCTCAAGGGCAGGTACGGGATGGGGACTCACCTGGGGGTTTGGGACTCACCTGGGGGGGCTGGGACACATCTGGGGGGGCTGGGACACATCTGGGGGGGCTGGGACACACCTGGGGGAGCTGGGACACATCTGGGGGGGCTGGGACACACCTGGGGGGGGCTGGGACACACCTGGGGGGGCTGAGACACATCTGGGGGGGCTGGGACACACCTGGGGGGGTTTGGGACTCACCTGGGGAGGGGCTGGGACACATCTGGGGGGGCTGAGACACATCTGGGGGGGCTGGGACACACCTGGGGGGGTTTGGGACTCACCTGGGGAGGGGCTGGGACACATCTGGGGGGGCTGGGACACATCTGGGGGGGCTGGGACACATCTGGGGGGGCTGGGACACACCTGGGGGGGTTTGGGACTCACCTGGGGGGTTTAGACTCACCTGGGGGGATTTGGGACTCACCTGGGGGGGTTGGGACTCACCTGGGGGGGTTGGGACTCACCTGGGGGGGCTGGGACTCACCTGGGGGTGCCAGGACTCACCTGGCCCAGCCTTTTCCCATGCGAGTCAGGAATGTAGAGGAACTCTGGAGAAGGAAATGCAGGTGGGAGAGAGGAATTAGGAATTCTTTTACTTTGAGAGCCCAGGAATGGAGGCACAGGCCAGGAATTGCTGTTGGTTCAGGAGCTGTCTCCACCTGTGACCCACACAGGTGGAGTTACCTGCCCAGAAGGTTCCCAGAAGGGGATGTTTCTCACAGCTTCCCCTAAAAAGCAGGGATTTGCCCCAGGGGTTTTACACACCTGGAGCACTTTGGAAGGCTGAGAGGGACGGAGTGTCCAGGTGGGAATGTCTGGGAAGCATCACCTGAGCCACGGGAAGGGGGAGGGCGGTCCAGGAGCATTCCAGGTGGGAATTCCTGCCCCATGGCACCGGGAATGCTGAGCCAGGGTCACCAAGCCCCAAGGGGACACCTTGGGATCAGCAGCTGGGGACAAGCACGAGGGTTTTCCTCTGGGATGAGCTTGTCCAGCTCCTCCTGAGGACACCTGGCAGGGTGGGAGCCCCAGGTGACCCTCACCTGTCCCAGGATGGTGCGGCCCCGCCTGACCATCTACGTGTGCCAGGAGTCCCAGCACGGCCGGGACCCCCAGCACGAGCACGAGGACGGCGACAGCAGCACCGGCACCTTCTTTGGTGAGGGGGATTGGGAACCTGGGATCATCTCTGGGGAACCTGGGATCAACCCTGGGAATCTGGGATCACCCCTGGGGAATCTGGGATCACCCCTGGGGAATCTGGGATCACTCCTGGGGGATTGGGAACCTGGGATCACCCCTGGGAACCTGGGATCATCTCTGGGGAATCTGGGATCAACCCTGGGAATCTGGGATCACACCTGGGGAATCTGGGATCACCCCTGGGGGCTCAGGAAATGGGGATGTGCTGGCAGCTGTTTGCAGCAGAGCACCCAATGGCCCCATCCCTCACTCCCTCCTGAGATCATCTGATCCCTCACCTGATCCCTCACCTGTGCCCTCACCTGATCCCTCACCTGATCCCTCACCTGTGCCCTCACCTGATCCCTCACCTGATCCCTCACCTGATCCCTCACCTGTGCCCTCACCTGACCCCTCCTCACATCTCACCTGTGCCCTGACCTGACCCCTCCTCACATCTCACCTGTACTCTTGCCTGTGTCCCCAGCTGTGAGCACAGAGCTCACCTGAGCCCTCTGTACACCTGGGGGTCCTGCCCCAGCCCCAGCAGATTTCCCTCCCTCGGTGCCACCACACAGGTGTTGACATCTCACCTGTGCCGAGCCACAACTGGGAGCACCTGTGAGAATCCTGGTGCCTCTCCCAGTACCTGGGGAGGGGCTGGGGAGGGGCTGGGGAGGGGCTGGGGTTCATTCCCGTCCTGCTGGGAGTAAAACCCACCTGGAACAGTCCAGGCTCAGGTGCTGCTGGAGGGTTTTTGGGGCTGGATGTGTAAATCCCAGCAGGTGCCAGAGCTGAGCCCGGCCCTGGGCAGCTGTGGGGACACACCTGGGCAGGTGTGGGGCTGCTCTCTCTCTCACCTGCAGTTTACCACGCCGTGTACCTGGAGGAGCTGACGGCGGCCGAGCTGACGGAGAAGCTGGCGCAGCTTTTCCGCGTCCCCGCCCAGCAGATCCAGCAGATCTACAAACAGGGACCCACCGGGATCCACGTCCTGGTCAGCGACGAGGTAACGCCCCCCTGCCCCACTGGGATCCCCTGGGAGGCTCACCTGGGGAAATGGGATCAGCAGGGATCACCTGGGCATCTCCAGCCCTTTGGAACCCAAACCCTTCCCAAAACCCCTGAATTGCTGTTGTTTGGGGGTTTTTTCAGATGATCCAGAACTTCCAGGATGAATCCTGCTTCGTTCTGGACACCATGAAAGGTGTGTGAGTACCTGGGGCTCAGTGTTTGGGCCACACCTGTGTCAGGTGACCCCACCTCACCTCCCCTCACCTCTTGTGGAGTGACCTTGGCTTCCTTTGCAGCCGAAAGCAACGACAGCTACCACATCATCCTGAAATAGGGGGCCAGCTGAGGGACAGGTGAGGAGCACCTGCAGCCTCTCAGCGTACCTGGACACCCTCCACTCCCAGCACAAGGACACAAGCAGAGATCTGGGAACCCCCAGGTGTTGTTACCTGGCCGCCCTCCTCGCAGGGAACACCTGGAAAGCCTCTGGAGAGCCCCCAGGTGTGGTTACCTGGCCACCCTTGCCACAGGTGACTCCTGGCATGGACAGGATGCTCCATTGCTGGAGCTCTGAGGCACCAGGTGTTCACTCACCTGGGACAGGTGTGTGCAGGTGTGAAGTGATCTTTTAAGGTCATCAAGAATTTCATATCCAGATTTAATTATGGAAAATTGGAGGATAAAGGAGTTAACTCAGGGGGAGGGAGGGGGAGGGGACATTGCTGCGTGTTTTGGGGAGAAAAGCAAAGATTTCGCTATTTCTGCTGAATATGTGAAGTGATTGAAGCGGCTCTGGGCAGGTGTCCAGGTGAGGGATCTGCCCTGGTGTGGGAGGTCAGTCCCAGACCCCTCAAGACTTGGATGCTCCAGGTAATACCAGACTCAGCCCGTGAGGTGTTTCAGGCAAAAAAACAGGAAAAAAGACAATCTAAAACAAGGATTTGATTTAAATAAAGCCAGGGTGGGATCCAGATGAGGCAGGTCCTGGCTCAGGTGACAGTCGTGACAATCTGGCCAGTGCAGGGGGTCAGTACCAGAACTTCCCCAGGACTGAGGAACATCTCCAGAATCGCCCCAAACATCTCCCCAAAATCATCCCCAAGACCACACAAAAATCACTCAAAATTACCCCCAAGTAATCCCTAAAATCACCCCCAAACTACCCCAAAATCACCTCCAAGAATCTGCCAAATCACCCCAAGATGGGCCCAAAATCACCTTGAAATATCCCTGAAATATCCCTGAATCCCCAAATTACCCCATCACCACCCAAAATTACCTCAATATCATCCACAAATTACCCCAAATCACCTTAAATTCATCCACAAATCACCCCAAATTCATCCACAAATCACCCCAAATCCCCCGTGCCCCTGCTGGGACAGCCTGGAGGAGGGGAAATCCTCACTGGGATTTCACCTGGAAAAGGTGAGGGTGGGGGACACAGGGGCCTGTGATCCTTTCATTTCCCTTTCATTGGTCAATAACTCTGGGATGTCCCAAATTCGGTGCCCCCTGACCCAGCTGGGGGCACAGAAGGCAGCGGTGATGGTGGAGGGAAGAAGAATTTACTGGAAGCAGCAACGAGATCAGGAACAGGAACAGCAGCGTTGGTACCAAACGGTACAGGAGGACCCCGGGTCCTGGCCCTGCTCTCACAGCAGAAATTAACCCTGTCCTGGCCACAACCAGGGCATTCTCCACCCCTTACTGCACACCCTCCACTCATTCCTTATCCCACACCCTCCACTCATCATTTATCCCACACCCTCCACTCATTCCTAATCCCACACCCTCCACTCATTCCTTATCCCACACCCTCCACTCATTCCTAATCCCACACCCTCCACTCATTCCTTATCCCACACCCTCCACTCATTCCTTATCCCACACCTTCCACTCATCCTTTATCCCACACCTTCCACTCATCCTTTATCCCACACCCTCCACTCATCCTTTATCCCACACCCTCCACTCATTCCTAATCCCACACCCTCCACTCATCCTCTATCCCACACCCCACGTCCCGTTCCAGCCGTACCCCCACCCGCAGGAGTTTCACCCCTGGCTGTCCCGGGTGTCTGTGGGCTCGCTCAGTCCTGGCTGCCGATGTTTCCACCCTGGATCTGTCCCAGGACACCGGGGCTGCATCCAGAGCTCCCAACTGCTGCAGCGCCATCCATCCACAACCAGCGGGACAGAGCTCCACATTCCAGACTTCTCACCCAAAATCAAACATTTGTGTCTCCCTGTCCTCTGCATCTCCTGCCAGGAGCAGCCAGGTCCATGAGCAGAAGCAGTCGAGGGATGGGTTTGCTTTGCTTGAGGCAGGGCTGATCCAGACTCTTCCCGACACGTTCCTCGTTCCCTTCTACATCACCGGGGCTGGGCAGGGCAGGCTCACACCTCGGCTGTTCTCTCACCAGGGGATCCCAGTGCTTGAAGGTCCCACCACCCCTGCCTTGAGTGTGGTTTTTAACAGCCCACTGCAGATTCCCAGGGCTGGAGCCTGACAGAGAATGTGACACCCCCAGCCCATCCTGAGCTCTCTGGCCCGGGTGTCCCTGAGGCCATTCTTGAGATGAGTCCCTCGTGTCGCACTCGGTGCTTCCAGCGCTGCCACATCACCGTGGGACCCCTTCCCCAAGGCCCAGGGCGGTGCTGCAGGCGGTGCTGGGGGGCTCAGGCTCCATCCCCAGCCATGCACTGGTGCCTCCTCCCACCCTGGGGGGCTCAGGCTCCATCCCCAGCCACGCACTGGTGCCTCCTCCCATCATGTGAGGCTCAGGCTCCATCCCCAGCCATGCACTGGTGCCTCGCTTCCCTGGCAGGTTTGTGGCGCTGGTTTAGGTCCCCAGTTTAGAGACTCCGGACACCGCTCCCCCTCCAGCTGGAGGCACAAAAGGCAAAGATCCCAGGGGGAGATAAGAACAATTTACTGGAAACAGCAACGAGATAAGAGAAGGAGCAGGAACACCACCAATATTAATAACCAAAAGTCTAAGAAAAGAAATTATTCCCACGGACAAACATCCCCGACAATAAACAAACTCCAGACGGTTCCCTCATCCCATTCACTCGTGCCTGGAAGAGAATCCCTCCGTGGCTGAGGTGGGACAGAACCAGCCCTGGTCCCAGCCAAGCCCCTCCCAGCTGCTGCAAACCCAGCCCTGTCCTGGCAGAGCCAGGAGTGGTTGATCCACGACCCCGCGGGGAGTTCACCGGGGAGGAGCCAGCTCAGGGGGTGCCCAGGTGAATTTGGGGGCCTCTGGGAGGGTGAAATCCACTGGAGGTTGTAGCAGGACTCAGGTGCTCCGGACCTGTCCCGACAGCCTCGAGCCCAGCCCAGCTGTGCTCCAGCTGTGCTCCAGCTGCGCTCCCTGCTGGGCTCTGCAGAAACCGGGCTGGGGTGGGAAATGCCCTGGATCCCCCATCCCCTGTAGGCCCCCGTATCCCCTATAACCCTCCCATATACCCTATAGCCCCTCATATCTTCTATATCCCCTATAGCCCCCTCTGCAACCCCCCATATCCCCTATAGCCCCCTCTATAACCCCCTATAGCCCCCTCTATAACCCCCATATCCCCTATAGCCCCCCCATATCTTCTATATCCCCTATAGCCCCCTCTGTAACCCCATATCCCCTATAGCCCCCCCATATCTTCTATAACCCCCATATCCCCTATAGCCCCCTCCATAACCCCCATATCCCCTATAGCCCCCTCTGTAACCCCCCATATCCCCTATAGCCCCCTCTGTAACCCCCATATCCCCTATAGCCCCTTCTATAACCCCCCATATCCCCTATAGCCCCCATCCCCTATGGCCCTGATGAAATCGAGGACTCCTGGCAGGCCGTGAAGTTCCATCTGGCTGAGAAGGGGAAACTTTGGCCCCATTTTTGGGAAAGATGGAGAAGAGGATTCTGGCAAAGCCCCCCTGGGGCTGGGGGAGTCACGGGATGGATCCTCCTGGGAAGGTTCTGCAGGAGCAGGGAGGGGATTTGGGAAGCCCAGCTCAGCCTAACCAAGGCCAGGTCCTGCCCCTGAGGAGGGACCTCGTCAGGACACAGGGGAGGCACGAGGATTTTGTTTATCTGGATTTCTGGGGAGCCTTTGGCACGATTCCCCAACATCCAAACGGGGATTCCAGGGCTGGGCTGTTCCCTGGATGCAGAATTGGCCTCACAGTCACATCCAGAGGCTCGTGGGCGGTGGCTCAGAGTCCCAGTGGACACTGGTGAGCAGTGGTGTCCCCAGGGGTCACACTGGGACCGCTGTCACTGGATCCATTCATCCCTGACAGGGACAGGGGACCGAGGCCACCCTGAGCTGTGACACCGAGCTGAGGGTCAGGGACACCCCTGAAGGACGGGGCCATCCCGAGGGACCTGGACGAGCTGGAGCAGCGTCCTGTGGGAATCTCCTGAGGTTTAACAAAGCCAAGGGCAGGCCCTGCCCCTGGGTCAGGGCAAGCCCAGGGATGGATCCAGGGGGATGAGCAGATGGAGCAGCCCTGGGAGAAGGACCTGGGGGTGCCGGGGGGGTGAGAGCTGGACCTGGAGCAGCCCTGGGAGAAGGACCTGGGGGTGCTGGGGGGGTGAGAGCTGGACCTGCCCCAGCCCAGAGACCCCCGAGCCTGGGCTGAGCCCCCAGCGTGGGCAGAGGGGAGGGGGCTTCTGCCCCTCTGCCCTGCTCAGGTGAGACCCCACCTGCAGAGCTTCTCCAGCCCTGGGGACCCACACAGGGAGGACCTGGAGCTGCTGGAGCCAGTCCAGAGGAGGCCACGGAGCTGCTCCAAGGGCTGGTGCCCCTCTGGAGCCAGGCTGGGAGAGCTGGGGATGTTCACCTCACTGCAGGGAGACCTTGGAGCCCCTTCCAGGGCCTGAAGGGGCTCCAGGAGAGCTGGAGAGGGACTCGGGACAAGGGATGGAAGGACAGGACACAGGGAATGGCTTCTCAGTGCCAGAGGGCAGGGATGGACGGGATATTGGGAAGGAATTCCTGGCTGCGAGGGTGGGGAGGCCCTGGAATGGATTTCGTAGAGCAGCTGTGGCCCCATCCCTGGAAGTGTCCAAGGCCAGGCTGGGCAGGGCTTGGAGCAGCCTGGGATAGTGGGAGGTGTCCCTGCCCATGGCAGGGGTGGGACCAGGTGGGTTTTAGGGTTCTCCTAACCCAGCCCACTCCATAATTCTGTGTTGTTCCACCCCAATATCCCCCTGACCTCAGGGCCCCGCCCAGTGCCTGCATCCCAAAATCCCAATGTTCTGTTTCAGTTGCCCTCCCCAATGTTTTCATCCTGGTTTCCCAGCCCAGTGTCCCAGCCTGGAGTCTGATCCTGCTGTCCCCAGCTCAGCTCCCAGCCCAGTTCCCAATGTCCCATCCAAGTGTCCCATGCCAAAGTCCCATCCACACAGCCCAAGGCCAACGTTTCCATCCTGCTGTCCCATGCCCACATCCCAATGTCCTGATGCCATCCCGATGTCATCCCAACATTCCCATCTCCATGTCCCATCCCAAAATCCCCTATCTCTTGTCCCCAAGCCAGTGTCCCCAGCCCTGTCCCCCCACCCAGAAGTGCCACCCCACTGTGCCTCCCGGAGCTCCCGGTGACCCCTCCCCTCCCCCAGCCCCCCTGGCACCCCTCAATCCGTTGCATATTTTTATTGGAGTAAAGTTACAGACCTGGGGGGGAAATAAAAAATAAATAACCCCCCCCGAGGGTGGGACCCCCCCGGGGCTGGGGGGTCAGGGATCCCCCTGTCTGTCCTGGGGGTCAGGGGTATGTACAGGGGTCCGTCTGTCCGTGCTGCGGGGGCTGTGTGGCACCAGCCTCCCTGGGGGGGCCTGGCCCCCTCCTTGTGCCCCCCACTGCCAGCCAGGGGGGCCGGGGGGCTCCCCCTGCTCAGGGTGGTCCTGTTGTATGGGGGGATCCCCCTGCATGGGGGGTCCCGTTGAATGGGGGGATCCCTCTACCCAGGGGGGTGCTCCTCCTGCCCCGGGGGGTCCCGCTGTATGGGGGGATCCCCCTGCCTGGGGGTCCTGCTGTCTGGGGAGGTCCCCCTGCCCAGGGAGGGTCCGGGGGGGTCCTTGCTGCCCGGGGCGATCCTGGGGGGGTCCCGGTGCATGGGGGGATCCCCCTGCCCGGGAGGGGTCCCTGTCCCCCCACTCAGTCCTCGGTGATGCCCTTGGCCCGCAGCTCCTCCTGCACCCGGGCGAGGTACGTGGGGTCAGGGTACCCGAACCTGGGGGCAGAGGGGGGAGTGAGTCAGGCCGTGCCCCCCGCTGGGTGCTCTCCCCTCACCCTTTCCCCCCCACACCCCAGGGACCCCCCAGTCCCCCCAGTTCCCCCCCCTCCCGCACAGCTGGTGCCACTGGTCTTGTGGTGGATGTTGCTCCCCAGCCCCTCAGGTGCCCTCCCAGGTGCCCCCCACATCCACAGGTGCCCATCAGCCCCCCCGGGTGCCCCCACCCCCTCCCGGCACAGCTGGGTGCAGTCGGTCTCGTGGTGGATCTCGTTCCCCAACCCTTCAGGTGCCCCCCAGGTGCCCCCCAGCTCCCCCAGCCCCCCCAGGTGCCCCCCGCACAGCTGCGGCCCGCCGGTGCAGTTGGTCTTGTGGTGGATGTCGTTCCAGGTGATGACGTTGGCACGGCCGGTGGTCAGCGAGGTGCCCACGGTGAAGGTGAGGCGCTGGGCGAAGGCCTTGCGGAACAGCCCCAGCACCTTGTTCCCCTCGGGGCAGTCGGGCAGGTACGCGACGCGCGTGGTGCCGGGGTACCGCACCCCCGGGTTCGGGTGTTCCACCTGCACCGGGGCAGGGACAGGGAGGTGACAGGGGCACAGGTGTCAGTGACTGACAGGGGCACAGGTGTCAGTGACAGGGGTACAGGTGTCAGTGACAGGGGCACAGGTGTCAGTCACAGGGGTACAGGTGTCAGTGACAGGGGTACAGGTGTCAGTCACAGGGGTACAGGTGTCAGTGACTGACAGGGGCACAGGTGTCAGTGACTGACAGGGGCACAGGTGTCAGTGACTGACAGGGGTACAGGTGCCAGTGACAGGGGTACAGGTGTCACAGGGGTACAGGTGTAAGTGACTGACAGGGGTACAGGTGTCAGTCACAGCGGTACAGGTGCCAGTCACGGGGGTACAGGTGTCAGTCATGGGGGTACAGGTGTCAGTCACAGGGGTACAGGTGTCAGTCACAGGGGTTCAGGTGTCAGTCACAGGGGTACAGGGGTCAGTCACAGGGGTACAGGTGTCAGTCACAGGGGTACAGGGGTCAGTCACAGGGGTACAGGTGTCAGTCACAGGGGTACAGGTGTCAGTGACAGGGGTTCAGGTGTCAGTCACAGGGGTACAGGTGTCAGTCACAGGGGTACAGGTGTCAGTGACAGGGGTTCAGGTGTCAGTCACAGGGGTACAGGTGTCAGTCACAGGGGTACAGGGGTCAGTCACAGGGGTACAGGTGTCAGTGACTGACAGAGGTACAGGTGTCAGTCACGGGGGTACAGGTGTCAGTCACGGGGGTACAGGTGTCAGTGACAGGGGTACAGGTGTCAGTCACAGGAGCACAGGTGTCAGTGCCCACCTGCTGCCAGGGTACCGCACTCCCCGTTCAGGTGCTCCACCCGTGGGGGGTCACAGGAGTGACGGGGGGCACGGGGGGACGGACACCGGTGCCTGTTTGGCCCTGGGGCACTGCCCCCCCGGTACAGGGGCTCGGGTACGAGGCAGAAGTGATGGGGAGCACAAGGGACAGGTGCCACTGCCCACCTGGTGCCCAGGTACTGCACCCCCAGCTGCACAGGGCATGGAGGGGACACACAGCAGGTAAGGGCAGGGAAAAGGGCTGGGAATATTCCACCTGCCCAGAGGGTGGGGGGCAAGGGATGGGGGTACAGGAGGGATGGGGGTACAGGAGGGATGGGGGTACAGGAGGGATGGGGGTACAGCAGGGATGGGGGGAGGGGGATCAGGGCTGGGGGCACCCAGCAGGGTTTGGGGACACCCAGGAGTGTTGGGAGCACCCAGGGGTATTAGGGACACACGGCTGTGTCAGGGGCATTTGGGGGCACCAGAGGTGCCAGCAGCACCCAAAAGGATTTGGGGACACCCAGGGACACCTGTCAGGATGTGTGGACAACTCAGGGAAGCTGGGTACACCCAGCAGGGTTTGGGGACACCCAGGGGCACTGGGGACACAGAGCTGGGTCAGGGGTATTTGGGGACACACAGGGCCACCCATCAGGACTTGAGGGTGCTGGGGACACAGTACTGTGCCAGGGCCAGCCAACAAGATTTGGGGACACCCAGGGGTGCCAGAGCCACAGACCACGGATGGGTGCACTCATCAGGACTTGGGGGCACCCAGGGCTGTTGGGGACACAGAGCTGGACCAGGAGCATCTGGGGCACATTTGGGGCAACCAGGAACATTGGGGACACAGGACTGGGTTGGGGCACCCATCACAGTCTCGGGGCGCCCAGGGATGCTGGGGACACAGCAGGATTTGGGGGCACAGAGCTGAACCTGGGGCACTCGGGGTACCCACTGGGGCACAGGGGGCGTAGGGCTGGGCCAGGGCCACCCAAGGGGATTTGAGCCCACCCCCCAGTCCCGCCCCGTGCCGCACTCACCCCCTGCACGCCGGGCGGGAAGACGTACTGGATGATGATGGTGCCGAAGGCCTCGTAGCCGGGCAGGGGCAGCGCGGCGTCGCGGGTGACCAGCATGCGCCCGTCGGGGGGCTGGTTGCCCACCAGCTGCCCGTAGAAGCGGCCGCAGACGGGGCAGGCGGAGCGCACCTGCAGCGCCCGGGCGATGCACTCCCCGCAGAACGAGTGCCGGCAGCGCTCCAGCGTGCGCGGGCCCCGCATCTCACCCAGGCAGATCGGGCACTGCCGCTCCGGCTCCTCGTCCCGGGCCGGGCCCGCGCCGGGGGGGCCGGCGGCGCCCGCGGGGGGCTCCGGGCGGGCCCCCAACACCTCCCCGTGCCGCTGGCTGCGCTTCTTCAGCTCCTTCTCCGTCTCCTTGAGCAGCGCCTTGAGCGCCTTGCGGGCCGGGCAGAGCCCCGCGCCGCCGGGGGGCCCCGGGGGGGTCGCGCAGAGCTGCAGCACGTACAGCTCGGGGGTCTCGCCGTCCACCAGGATCCGCACCCGCGCCTCCTGCGCCAGCAGCGCCAGCCGCGCCGCGCGCTCCCGCGTCACGAACTCCCACACGCGCTTCGGCACCGTCACCCGGCTCTTGGCGGGGCCCCCGCACCCCGACATCCTCGACAGCACGAACGACACTGCGGGGACACCCCGGCAGCGTCAGCGGCTGCGCACGGACACCCCAAAACACACGGAGATTGGCTACGGACCCCAAAACACCCGTGGACACCCCAAAACATCAGGGGCTGGGCAAGGACGTGGCCAGAGACTGGACCCCGCTGTCACCCAACTCCTGGGGGGGCCCCCGCACCCCGACATCCTCTACAGCATGAACGACACTGCGGGGACACCCTGAAACCGCCCGGCTGGGCACCCCAAACCGCCAGGGTCCAGGCACAGACCTCCAAAACACCCACGGATACCCCAAACCAGCAGGGAATGGAGATGGACCCAAAAAAACCTCCTGAGCCTGGACCCACCACCACCATCACCTGGCTCTTGGTGGTCCCCCTGCACCCCAACATCCTCAACAGAAAAAGACACTGGAGGACCCCGAAACTGCCAAGGACTGGGCACGGGACCCCCAAAACTCCCAGAGTCTGGACCCCATTGGCACCATCGCCTGGTGGCCCCCACACACCCCAACATCATCGACAGGACAAACATGGTGGGGGGACACCCCAAAACCATTAAGGGCTGGCCATGGGACCCCTGGAACCCCAAAATCTGGGCATGGGATCTTCAAAGCCTGAGACTGGGCATGGACCCCCAAAACCTCTCAGAGTCTGGGCATGGACCCCCAAAACCCTCTAACACTGGGCATGGACCCCCAAAACCCCAGAGCTTGGGGAATCTGGGTCGCCCCCCAAAACCATCAGTCTAAACACGACCCCCCCAAAAGCCTCTGAGTTTGGGCACTTAAGGGACCCCCCCAGAATGCTCAGAGCCCGGACACAGCCTCCAGGGGGGTTCCTGAGAGTGCCACAGTGTCCCCTGCCCCACTGGGAGGATGTTTACCCACCCAAGGTGCCACCTCAAGGGTTAAACCTTCCCCTGTCCCCCAAATCTGGGACACCCCGGGGGTGTCACCACGTCGTGACCCCTGGGGGGTGGGGGCGAGGTTTGGGGCCTCCCCAGAACCACCCTCCCCATCCCGCGGGGTTCCCACAGCCGGGGGGTACCCGAGGGGGGTCCCCAGAACCCAAGAGGTGTTCCAAAGGGGTCTCCAGAGCCAGGGGGTCCCACAGCTGTGGGGTGGGCAAGGAGGTCCCCACAGCCCGGGGGGAGGGTCCAAAGGGGGTTCCCGGAGCCAGGGGCCGCGCACGAGTGGGGCTCACACGGCCCGGGGGGGTTCCCAGAGCGGGGTGTCCCCCACACCCACCTGGTGAGCCCATGGGGGACACGAGCGGAGGCGCGGGGGATCAGCAGAGCCACGAGCCCGGGGCTGGGGGGACACGGGGGGGACAAGGGGGGGTCACAGGTGGCCCCCAGCACCCCCCAGACCCAGTTTGGGGCCTCCCCCGGACCCCCCCCGAGCAGGTCACCCTACAATAACAACAGCAGCGTCACCCCCTCCGTGTCCCCAGGGGACCCCACAACACCCACAAGCCCCAGCACCCCCCCGGCACTTTTGGGGGGCGATCACCAGCTCCTGGGGATCCCCAGCACCCCCGGCCCCCCCAAACCCATTCAGCACCTCCGGACCCGGCATCGAGGGCTGTTTTCCCAGGCATCGGTCTGGGGGGGCCCCGCGGACCGGGGGTGCTGGACACGCTGCCCCCCCCGTGACCCCCATCCCCCCGAGGGGCTCCACGCGGGGGGGCCTGGGCGGGGGATGAGGGATGCGGCCCGGAATGGGGGGGCTGAAAAGGCCCGGGGGAGCTGGGGGTCCCGGTAAGGCCCGGGGAGGGCAGGACAGGCCCGGGGGGTCCCGATGAGGCCCGGGCGGACCCGGCCGGTGACAGGACGGGCCCGGGGGGCCTGAGGGGTCCCGCTGAGGCCCGGGGCGGGGACAGAACAGGCCCGGGGAGGGCCCCGGGGGTCCCGATGAGATCCGAGGGGGGGTCGGTGAGTCCCGATAAGGCCCGGGGGGTGCGGGGGGTCCCGCTGAGGCCCGAGGGGGATGAAGAGGCCAGGGAGGGGCCCGGGGGGTCGCTGCGGTGGAGGCAGCACCAGGCCCGGGGCGGGGGGCGCGGGCAGAGAAGGCTACCGGGGGCCAGGCCGGGGCGGGGGGCGCGGCGGGGAGGCCGGGGCGGTGCCGGGGGGTCCCGGAGGGGGTCTCGGGGGTCCCGCACCCACCGGGCCCGGGCGGGCGCAGCATCGCGGGCGCGTCCGGCGGCGGGGGGCGCCCTGCGCGCGGCCGCGTCACGTGACCGCGCGGGGCGGGGCCGCCATGGCAACGGGGGGAGGGGCGGGGCCATGGCAACGGCGCGCGGGACTGGCTGGGGAGGGCGTCGCCATGGCAACGCGCCGGGCGGGGGCGGGGCCACATCGGTGGGGGCGGGGCCAGACCCGGCAGGGGGCGGGGCCAGCGGCGGGGCCTGGCCCGGGGGTTGAGCCGGGAATTCGGGGGGTCCGTGGGAACGGAGGAGCCGGGGGGGCTTGAGGAGAACAGGGGGGTCCGAGGGGCCCAGGGAACGGGGCAGACTCAGAGCCGCTTCAATAATTTATTTCTCGGGGTACGGAGCGGGGGAAGGAGCCCCATAAAATGGGGGTGGGGGACACGACACGCGACACTCCCACAAATGGGGGACAGGGGTGTCAGCCCGGCAGGGCCCCGCCCCCCGGGGGGTCACACCAGGCCGGGGTCCTCCCCTGACCCCCCCCGGGAGCTGCAGTAAAGGGGGGAGCTGTGGAGCCCCCCCAGGTCCCACACGGAGGGGGGCAGGGTGTGTCCCCCCAGTCTCATTCAGAAGAGGGGTGGGGGCTGCACCCCCGGGAGGTCAGGAGTGGGGACCCCCTAAACCCCCCTCCGTGGGGCAAGTAGTGTTTGACTCCCTCCCAGCTTTGGGAGGGGGCAGAAAGGTCCCAGAGCCCCTTGTGCAGGGTAGGGGCACCCCAGACCCCCCCAGCGCCGGGGCCAGAGCCCCCCAGGCCCCCCTTACATAAAGTTAAGGCACTTGAGTAGTGAAAGCCCCTGCGGGGAGGGGCTGCTGCAGAGGCCCTGGGCGTGGGGAGGGGGCAGCGCACCCGGGGGGGTTTTGGTCCCACGGGGAGGGGCCGGGGGCCCCCCCTCAGGCAAAGATGTTGGTGATGAAGTCGAGGAAGCGCTTGGCGTATTGCTCGGGGTGCACCGTGGAGATCTCGGCTCCGGCCTGGGGGGCACTGGATCAGACCCCACACACACCCCCCAGCCCCTCCTGACACCCCCTAAATCACCCCAGCAACACAGCCCTGCCCCAGATACCCCGGGAATCAACCCCCAGCCCCTCCTGACACCTCCTAAAACACCCCAGGAACAGAGCCCTGCCCCAGATATCCCGGGAATCAACCCCCAGCCCCTCCTGACACCCCCTAAATCACCCCAGGAACAGAGCCCTGCCCCAGATACCCCGGGAATCAACCCCCAGCCCCTCCTGACACCCCCTAAATCACCCCAGGAACAGAGCCCTGCCCCAGGTACCCTGGGAATCAACCCCCAGCCGCTCCTGACAACCCTCAGCCCCCTACTCCAACATGACCCCCCCACAACACCCCTGGGGAATGACCCGTCCCCCAAACTCCTCCACAGGAACCAACACCTGCCTGGGCACCCCCTACAGCTTCATCTGACCCCCCCACAGCCACCCTCAGTCCCAGCCTCCCCCCACCCCTCCTGCCCCCAGACCCTGCTGGGGCTTTAACCCCCCCTCAAAGCCTCCCTTGAAGGGTTGGCCCAGGTCCCCCCAACCTCTTCCTCTCCCCACCTTTGGCACTCCAAGAACCCCACTCCCCAAAATGGGGGCCCCTGCCACCCCCCAGGCCGGGGGTGCTCTCCCCCAGCTCGGGCCCCCGCTCACCCCGTGTTTGACGGTCTTGGCCGCGTGCGCCGCCTTCTTGCGGGCGTCGTACTGGGTGAGGACATCGATGAGCCCCATGAAATAAACCTCGCGCCGGGGGGCTCCTGGGGGGCACAGCAAGGGGGGCTCAGCACTCCCTGCACCCCCAAAACCCCCCCACACGACCCCCCTCACCCAAAACCCCCTCCAGCTCACCCTCGGCCCCACGCAGGGCGTACACGTCCACGCAGGGGTCGAACTCCCCGGGCCCCAGGGGCCGGTAGGAGTTGAGGAGCCCCCCCAGGCCCTCTGGGGAGGTGCCATAGGGGTCCCCCAGCCCCGCCTCGTCACCACCCCCGAGCTCCTCTTCCTCCAACTCTTCCTCCTCCTCCTGCTCTCCCCGTTCCACCTCATGGATGCCCAGGAGCAGGCTGTAGTCCATCAGCTTCTGCTGCACCAGAAACTGGGGAGCAACAGCAGGAATTGGGGGAGGGCACGCCAAAACCCTCGGGGGCTGCACCCCAAAACCCCCAGAGCCTGGGCATGGCCCCCCCAAACCCCCAGAGCCTGAACACTGAGAAGGGGACCCCCACAACCATCAAATACTTGACATGGTCCCCAGAAACCCCTTGGACTCTCAGGGCTGCCAAGGGGGACAGCCAAGAGGTCATTAGGGGTGGGGGACACTTCCACGGCCCAGGGGAGGGCTCCCCCAAACCCTCAGAGCCTGGGCACAGGGGGATCTGCCCCCCAAACCCTCAGAGCCTGGGCACAGGGGGATCTGCCCCCCAAACCCTCAGAGCCTGGGCACAGGGGGATCTGCCCCCCAAACCCTCAGAGCCTGGGCAGAGGGGGATCTGCCCCCCAAACCCTCACAGCCAGGGTACTAGGAGGCCAAAGGGTCACCTGGGGTTGGGGCCACTCCCACAGCTGGTGGGGGCAGGGGACAGCCCCCCCTCAATGGCTCCCTGCAGGTGCAGCCCCCCAGTTCCCACCTCCACATCCCGCTTGAGCTTCTCCATGAACTCGCGCTGCTGCTCCTCCTCCACGAACACCTTCTCGTTCTTGTTGAGGAAATCCACATCCTTCAGCGTGGGCAGCTCCTTGCCCTGGAGAGGGATGGGGGGCAGACCCCCCAAACACCCCTGAGCTGGAGGGGACACCCTGGGCTGTGGGACCCCCCCAGGCACAGGCTGTACCTGTGAGGGTCATGGGTGAGCCCCTCTTCAGGGGAATGAGCCCTTCTCGGGGTATGGGGGCAGGTAATGAGCTGTCATTATTAGGGAGAAGGGAAAATGAGGCCTGGAGATCCCCCCCCACCTAAATTTGTGGGGCTCACAGCATCCTCCTGCCATACCTTCTCCTTGTCACTGGCCTCTCGGTCCACCAGGGAACCCTGGAGAGAACAGAACAGAGGTGACGGGACGGCTTTTGGGGAGAGGCTGCCCCATGATGGGAGTCAAGGGGGCTCAGGGGTCACCCCAATACCTTCAGGTCGTACTTCCTGTGCACGGGCAGGCGGTGGCTGAACAGGTTCCTCATGACCAGCAGGTAGGTGTCCTCGCTGTCCACGCTCACCCGGTACATGCCCAGGAACCGCGGCAGCAGCGTCTGCCCGTGGCACTGCACCACGTACTGGGGAGGGGACAGAGGTGACGCAGCCGCGCTCGGGGATGCCCCCGAGCACCTCGGGCCCCCCGTACCTGGTGGTAGTGGGACAGCAGCCCGTGGACATCGGCCACGTCCTCGCTCGAGAGCTCCTTCAGCACCAGCGTCCGGTCGGCCGAGAGCAGCAGCCGGTGGCCGCTGCCCGCCCAGCGCGGGGGGCTCCGAGTCAGGGACACCTGGGGGACACACGGGGAGGGGAGCGGTGGCCGGGAGCCCGGGGAGGGCCCGGGGGTCCTCTCAAAGCGCCCCCCCCGCCCACCTGGTAGTCCTGGTCGTCGATGCCAAAGCGCTCCCGCAGGTTGCGGAACACCTGGGGACAGTATTCCTTGAACTTGAAGTGGCTGGGCAGGTTCTCCCTGAGTTTGGGGCGGGGGTCATGGCATGATGTGAGTTTTTGGGTGTCCCCCGCTGCGGGACGCTCCCCGCGCCCCCCGCCCGTGCCACTCACCTGTTGAACAGGTGGTTGTTGACCTTGATTTTGGAGCTGGCTTTGAAGTCGTCGGGCAACAGCATCACGGGCAGCGGCACCTGGCTCAGCTCGTTGATCTGGGGAGGGCGCGTTGGGACCGCCAGGAACCACCCCCAGACCCCCAGAGCCTCAGCGGGGCCGGTGACAGCCCCCAACCCCCGGGGGTCCCCCAAGGGTGGGGACAGGGGGTCATGGGGGTCCCGGGGGGATGGAGCCAAGGGATGGGGGACACGGGATCCCGAACAGGGGGAGACGCGAGAGCTCCGGGGGAAATGACGGTCCCAGGGAAGAGACACGGTGGTCCCGAGCGGGGGGACTGAGGGGATGCCGGGGAAAACACGCGGGGGTCCCGGAGGGAGG
The DNA here is from genome assembly GCA_032357785.1 of Periparus ater. NCBI lineage: Eukaryota > Metazoa > Chordata > Aves > Passeriformes > Paridae > Periparus > Periparus ater. Next base: position 665,641 of record CM063637.1, read on the forward strand.
GGCACGGAGATCCCGGGCGGGGAACCGGGACCGGGACTGAGGAATCCCGGGGCCAAGGGCCGCGGGGTCCCGGAGAGGCGGGGAGGGGAGCGGGGCTGGGGCGGGGATCCCGGGGGAAAGAGACGCGGTGTCCCGCGAGGGTCCCGGTGCCGGGTCCTGACCTGGTGCATGACCCCCCAGCCCAGCACCGCCAGCAGCGGGTCCGCGGCCCGCGGCAGCTTCACGCGCTGCGGCACGAAGCGCTTCTGCTTCTTCTTCGTGCGGGCGGCGCCGGGGCCGGGGCCGGCGCCGGGACAGGGACCCCCCGCCGCCGCCGCCGCCGCCATGGCCGCCGCTTCCGCCTCCGCCGCCGCTTCCGCCGCCGCTTCCGCCCGGCCCCGGCGCGGGCCCGGAACCCGGAAGTGGCGCCAGGAGCTGGGCGGGGCCGGGCCTGAGGAGCCGCCAGGGGGCGCCACAGGGCCCGGGCGGCACGTGCGACACCCCCGGGACACGTGACCGGGACACGTGACCGGGACATATGTGTGTGCGTGATCCCCTGGGACACGTGACTGGGACACGTGTGACACCTGCGGGACACACGTGTGACACCCGGAGGGGACAGCTGTGTTAGTGCCACAGGGAACACGTGTGACACCTGCGGGACACACGTGTGACACCCGGAGGGGACAGCTGTGTTACTGCCACAGGGAACACGTGTGACACCTGCGGGACACACGTGTGACACCCGGAGGGGACAGCTGTGTTAGTGCCACAGGGAACACGTGTGACACCTGCAGGACACACGTGTGACACCCGGAGGGGACAGCTGTGTTAGTGCCACAGGGAACACGTGTGACACCTGCGGGACACACGTGTGATCCCACTGGGGACATGTATGACACTGGCAGGGGACAGGTGTGATCTGCACAAAGGACATTTGTGATCCCTGCAGGGACAGGTGATCCCCACAGGGACAGGTGTGACCCCACAGGGACAGGTGTGACCCCACAGGGACAGGTGTGACCCCACAGGGACAGGTGTGACCCCACAGGGACAGGTGTGGCCCCACAGGGACAGGTGTGACCCCACAGGTCTGGAGCGCTGCCCTGGGTGTCTCCAGGTGTGTCCTGGGTGTCTCCAGGTGTGTCCTGGGTGTCTCCAGGTGTGCTCTGGGTGTCTCCAGGTGTGTTCTGGGTGTCTCCAGGTGTGCTCTGGGTGTCTCCAGGTGTGCTCTGGGTGTCTCCAGGTGTGCTCTGGGTGTCCCCAGGTGTGCCCTGGATGGGTCCAGGTGTGTCCTGGGTGTCTCCAGGTGTGTCCTGGGTGTCTCCAGGTGTGCTCTGGGTGTCTCCAGGTGTGCCCTGGATGGGTCCAGGTGTGTCCTGGGTGTCTCCAGGTGTGTCCTGGGTGTCCCCAGGTGTGTCCTGGGTGTCTCCAGGTGTGTCCTGGATGTCCCCAGGTGTGCTCTGGGTGTCTCCAGGTGTGTCCTGGGTGTCTCCAGGTGTATCCTGGGTGTCTCCAGGTGTGCTCTGGGTGTCTCCAGGTGTGTCCTGGGTGTCCCCAGGTGTGTCCTGGGTGTCTCCAGGTGTGTTCTGGGTGTCTCCAGGTGTGCCATGGGTGTCTCCAGGTGTGCTCTGGGTGTCTCCAGGTGTGTTCTGGGTGTCTCCAGGTGTGCCATGGGTGTCTCCAGGTGTGCTCTGGATGTCTCCAGGTGTGCTCTGGGTGTCTCCAGGTGTGCTCTGGGTGTCTCCAGGTGTGCTCTGGATGTCTCCAGGTGTGCTCTGGGTGTCTCCAGGTGTGCTCTGGGTGTCTCCAGGTGTGTCCTGGGTGTCTCCAGGTGAGTCCTGGGTGTCTCCAGGTGTGTTCTGGGTGTCTCCAGGTGTGTCCTGGGTGTCTCCAGGTGTGTTCTGGGTGTCTCCAGGTGTGTTCTGGGTGTCTCCAGGTGTGTCCTGGGAGTCTCCAGGTGTGCCCTGAATGGGTCCAGGTGTGTCCTGGGTGTCCCCAGGTGTGCTCTGGGTGTCTCCAGGTGTGTCCTGGGTGTCTCCAGGTTTGCCCTGGGTGTCTCCAGGTGTGTCCTGGGTGTCCCCAGGTGTGCTCTGGGTGTCTCCAGGTGTGTCCTGGGTGTCTCCAGGTGTGCCATGGGTGTCTCCAGGTGTGTCCTGGGTGTCTCCAGGTGTGCTCTGGGTGTCTCCAGGTGTGCTCTGGGTGTCTCCAGGTGTGTCCTGGGAGTCTCCAGGTGTGCCCTGAATGGGTCCAGGTGTGCTCTGGGTGTCTCCAGGTGTGTCCTGGGTGTCTCCAGGTGTGCCATGGGTGTCTCCAGGTGTGTCCTGGGTGTCTCCAGGTGTGCTCTGGGTGTCTCCAGGTGTGTCCTGGGTATCTCCAGGTGTGCCATGGGTGTCCCCAGGTGTGCTCTGGGTGTCTCCAGGTGTGTTCTGGGTGTCTCCAGGTGTATCCTGGGTGTCCCCAGGTGTGTCCTGGGTGTCTCCAGGTGTGCTCTGGGTGTCCCCAGGTGTGTCCTGGGTGTCTCCAGGTGTGTCCTGGGTGTCTCCAGGTGTGCTCTGGGTGTCCCCAGGTGTGTTCTGGGTGTCTCCAGGTGTGCTCTGGGTGTCTCCAGGTGTGTCCTGGGTGTCTCCAGGTGTGCTCTGGGTGTCTCCAGGTGGAGCAGGTGGAGCTGGGGCTGCTCTCAGGGACGTCAGGCACTGTTTGATTGTGCTGACATTGGCGGGGGGAGCAGGACAGTGACAGAGGGGACAGGGAAGGGGACAATGAAAGTGACACTGAAGGTGATGCTGATGAAGATGATGATGAAGGTGACGATGATGATGATGATGAAGGTGACAATGATGACGATGATGAAGGTGACAATGATGAAGGTGATAATGATGAAGATGATGAAGGTGACAGTGATGATGACGATGAAGGTGACAGTGAGGATGATGATGAAGGTAACAGTGATGATGATGATGAAGGTGACAATGATGAAGGTAACAGTAAGGATGATGATGAAGGTGATGATGATGAAGATGACAATGATGAAAGTGACAGTGAGGATGATGATGAAGGTGACAATGATGAAGGTAACAGTGAGGATGATGATGATGAAGGTGATGATGATGAAGATGATGATGATGAAAGTGACAGTGAGGATGATGATGAAGGTGACAATGATGAAGCTGACAGTGAGGATGATGATGATGATGATGAAGGTGATGATGATGAAGATGACGATGATGAAAGTGACAGTGAGGATGATGATGAAGGTGACAATGATGAAGGTAACAGTGAGGATGATGACGATGATGAAGGTGACAGTGAGGATGATGATGAAGGTAACAGTGATGATGATGATGAAGGTGACAATGATGAAGCTGACAGTGAGGATGATGATGATGATGATGAAGGTGACGATGATGAAGATGATGATGATGAAGGTGACAGGATGATGATGAAGGTGATGAAGCTGAGTGCCCATGGGGTAAGGTTGGGGGGGTCAGGCTGTCACGGGGGGCAGAGCAGCACCGGGGACAGGCAGGTCCTGCCTCTCTGGCCTGGCGTCCCTGGGGACCAAGTGACTGCTCAGCAGGGAGGGGAAGGCTGGGGCTGTGTCATCAGGAATGTTCTGGATGGGTTCCCCTGCAGTCAGGAATGTTCTGGATGGGTCTCCCTGCAGTCAGGAATGTTCTGGATGGGTTCCCCTGCAGTCAGGAATGTTCTGGATGGGTCTCCCTGCAGTCAGGAATGTTCTGGATGGGTCTCCCTGCAATCAGGACAGCTCTGGATGGGTCTCCCTGCAGTCAGGACAGCTCTGGATGGGTCTCCCTGCACTTCAGGAAGGTCTCCAGCACCGTGTCCTGCAGTGTCTCTGCTGATGGTGGGTTGGGTGGGTTGGGTGGGTGGATCTTCCATGGGGACAATCCCAGCTGCTGGCCCAGGGACTGGTGGGGGATGGAACCAAGGCCAGGGGGGGCCAGGACCAGTGGAGCTCCTCAGGGTTGGTGTTGGGGCTGCTGCTGTTTCACACCTCCACTGATGACCTGGCACCCACGGGTTCCCCGAGGACACCGAGCTGGGTGGGATGTGGATCTGCTGCAGGGTGGGATGTGGATCTGCTGCAGGGTGGGATGTGGATCTGCTGCAGGGTGGGATGTGGATCTGCTGCAGGGTGGGATGTGGATCTGCTGCAGAGGGATGGGGCCGGGCTGGAGCCACAGGCAGAGGATGGAAGCAGCAGGGTGAGGTCACCCAGCAGGGTGAGGGTCACCAAGGCCAGGGCCCGGCTCCTGCACTGAGCCATGGCCATGGAACGCGCCAGGCTGGGGGAGGAGAGGCCAGGGAGCTGCTGGGGACAGCGGCTGGACATGAGCCGATGTCACCTGCTCAGGAAGAGGGGCCAGCAGGAGCAGGGCTGTGCCTGGGCCCTGCTCTGGGCACTGCTGAGGCTGCACCTCCAGGGCTGTGCCCAGGTCTGGGCCCCTCCTTTCAGAGGACTTTGAGGAGCTGGAGCGTGTCCAGAGAAGGGAGCAAGGCTCAGGAAAGGTCTGGAAAATGTCTGCTGAGGGAGCTGGGGGTGTTCAGTCTGGAGAGGAGGGGGCTCGGGGGGGACCCCATGGCTCTCCACTGTCCCTGACAGGACCTGGCACCGAGCTGGGGCCGGTCCCTCCTGCCCTGTCCCGAGGAAACCGCCTTAAACCGCGCCAGGGAGAGCAGGGTTAGGATCAGGAAATGTTTGACCCTTGGTTCGGTGTGGGAAGGGGCTGCCCAGGGAGGTGGGGGCGGGTGTGCGGTGTCCCCAGAGGGTTCAAGAGCTGCGGCACCTGCGGGGACACAGGATCACCACTGGGACCCCCGGGAAACCAAGAGGGAGCATCTGATCCCCACAGGGGACTGGTGTGACCCCACAGGGACAGGGGTGACCCCATAGGGACAGGGGTGACCCCATAGGGACAGGTGTGACCCCAGGGGTGATCCCAGGTGTGACCCCAAGTGTGACCCCACAGGGACAGGTGTGACCCCAAGTGTGACCCCACAGGGACAGGTGTGACCCCAAGTGTGACCCCACAGGGACAGATGTGGCACCTGCAGAGTGCCCTGTGCAGGGGGGGGGGGTCCCACTGCCCCCTCCCCAGATCCCCTGTCCTCCCCCTCCCCTGAATGCCCGGTGTTCCCCCATCCCTGGAACCAGCGCCCCCCCAAATGCCCCGGGTGAGCCCCTCCCCCAAATGTCCCCGCTGTGACCCAGCCCCCCTCAGCCCCCTCAGCCCCCCCGGCCTCCCTCAGCCCGCCCCCGGACCCCCACAGCCCCCACGGACCCCTCAGCCCCCCCCTCAGCCCCTCCGGACCCCCCTCAGCCCCCCCTCAGCCCCCCCGGACCCCTCAGCCCCCCCGGACCCCTTCAGCCCCCCCTCAGCCCCCCCTGGACCCCCTCAGCCCCCCAGGCTCCTCTCAGCATCTCCAGCCTTTATTGAGCCTCCGGCCGCGCTGGGCGGGACATGCAGCGCTGGGGGGGCGGGGGGGACACGGGGACCCCCCCGCCAGGACGGTCCCGTGGAGGGGGGGGCACAGCCGAGATGCCAAGCGAGGGGACCCGGGGGGTGCGGGAGGGGGGCTGCCCCCCACCTGTGGGGCCGGGCCGGGGGGGCGACATTCTCCAGGTCCGCGTTAAGGCAGCTCGGGGGCCCCCGGCACCGCCCCACACCCGCCGGGATTGGGGTGTCCCGGGGGGTCCTGGTGAGGAGGGAAAGCCCCCCCGGCACGGGGCGAGCGTGGCACGAGCACAGGACACGGGTGACACCTGGACATGCGAGCGGAGCCGGGTCTGGCAGCACCTGGGGGGGGACACGCGGGTTGGGGGGGCCGGAGCCACCCAGGGCGCCCCCCGAGAATGGGGGGGACCCCAGACCCTGCAGGGCTCGGAGCGGGGACCGAGGGGTGCGGGGGGGTCTGTGAGGAGAGGGGTGGAGGGATTTGGGGGAATCCGAGGGACAGGCTGGGGGACACCCAGGGAATGGGGGGGATGTAGGGGTCGGGGTCACTCGAAGGACGATGGGGGGGATGCCCGGGGGTCCCTGAGGTGAGGTGGGAGGGGGGTCCCGCACCCGGGGGTCCCGTACCGGGGGGGCATTAACTGGCTGCCGTCTCCTGGCGCAGGGGGAAGAGTTTGGCTGCCTCCTCGGCCTCGCAGGCGCAGGACAGGTCACTCCTGGGGGGGCACGGGGTGTCAGCCGGGCCCCCCAAGCCGAGACCACCCCCCAAGCCCCCGGCCCTCACCTGTTGTCATTGATGTCTGTCACGTTCCCTGCAAGGAAGAGCAGCAGCTCCAGTGGCGGCGCTGGGGACACCCCACCCCCATGACACCCCCCCCAAAACTGGGGACACCCCCACGCCCCGGCCCCCCTCACCATTATCCACGTTGAGCTGCTGGTAGGAGTCCGGGGGGCTGCTGGAGAGCGTGGGGGGCCCGCTGGCAAAGCTGGGGGAGGGGAAAGGGGGACAGAGACCTTCAGACCCCCCCTGGGCACTGCTGGGGGCCCTGCTCCCTCTCCAGCCCCTCGGAAACCTGTGCCTGCCCCCCCTTCCCACGGAATCCCCCCACGGCCCTGCACACCCCGGACCCCGGCAGCCCACCCTCAGAACCCCCCTCCCCTGCACCCCTCCTGCCCCCCCCGGGACCCTTCCACACCCCCTGCACCCCCTGTGCCTCCATCCCCTCCCCCCAGGATCCCCCACACCTCCCCCCACCCCGCACGCAACCCCTGTGCCCCCTCCGCCCTCCCCCCCCTCCAGACCCCCCGATCGCCCCCACTCACAGGCCGTGGGGTCCGGGCAGGGGTCCCGCCCCGGGGTACCCCTGGAAGAGGCTGTTGGTGTAGCTCAGCCCGGTGGGTGACGGCACCTGCCCCGGCCGCACCGGCTTGGCTGGGGGGGCACGGGGGGTGAGGGGCGCTGGCTGGCACCCGGCACCCCCAGGGAGCCCCCCGGGGTCTGTGACACCCCCTGGGCCGGACCCTCTGCCCTTGCAGGGGGTGTCAGCCCCAGCAACCCCCACGCACCCCAGAGCGTGCCAGGATGGGTGCCCACCCTGCACCCCCCCTTGCCCACCCTGCACCCCCCTGCACCCCCGTACCCACCCGGCACCCCCCCGTGCCCACCCTGCACCCCCGTACCCTCCCTGCACCCCCTGCACCCCCGTACCCATCCCGCACCCCCGTGACCACCCGTACCCCCGTGCCCACCCTGCACCCCCGTGCCCACCCTGCACCCCCGCACCCCCGTACCCATCCTGCACCCCCCTGCACCCCCTGTGCCCACCTTGCACCCCTGCACCCCCGTACCCACCCGTACCCCTGCACCCCCCGCACCCATCCTGCACCCCCCTGTGCCCGCCCTGCACCCCCTGCACCGGTGCCCACCCTGCGCCCCCCTGCCCCTGCCCCCCGCTGCCCGCCGTGCCCCCCGTACCGATGTGGGCTCCGGGTCCCCTCCGCGCCCCCCGGGCCCTCACGGCCTCCCGGATCCGCTCCACCTCCTGCTGGTAGCGGCGCTTGTCCAGCCGCGCCCCCTCCTTGGCCGCCCTCAGCGCCCCCTCCAGGGCCTGCACACGCCCAGCCGTAGCGCGCAGCCGCTTCTCCAGCTTCGGAAGCTCACAGCGCAGGTCTGCATTGTCACGGACCAGCTGTGCGACACGTCAGTACCGGCACCGGCACCGGCACCGGCACCGGCACCGGCACCGGCACCGGCACCGACATCCACACACACCGGCACCGGCACCGGCACCGGCATCCACACACACAGGCACCGGCACCGGCACCGACACCCGCACACACCGGCACCGGCATCCACACACACCGGCACCGACACTCGCACACACCGGCACTGGCACCGGCACCGACACCCGCACACACCGGCACCGGCACCGACATCCACACACACACCGGCACTGGCACCGACATCCACACACACCGGCACCGACACCCGCACACACCGGCACCGACATCCACACACACACCGGCACTGGCACCGGCACCCGACATCCACACACAGCGCCACCGGCATGGGCACTGGTTCCGGCACCGGCACCGGCACCGCCGCCGGGGCGCCCTCCGGTGCCTGCCTGGCAGCCGAGCCCGCCCCTGCGCCCGCCCGGCCCGCACTGTCACGGAGCCGCTGTGCGACCCGCAGAGCTGGCACCGGGACCCCACCGGCACCGGGACCCGCTGCCACCATCATCCGCATCGGCCCCGGCACCGGCACCCACCCGTTCACACCGGCACATCCACATCCATCCACAGCCGCCGGTACCGGCACCGGAACCGGCACCGACACCCCGCACACACCGGCACATCCACATCCATCCACAGCCGCCGGTACCGGCACCGACACCCGCACACACCAACACCGACATCCGCACACACCGGTACCGATACCGGCACCGGCAGTGACCCGCTCCGGTTCCCACCGCGGCACCGGCACCAGGCACCCACCAGCCCAGCCCCAGAGCGGCGGGGGCAGCCCCGGGTGCCCCACAGCCCCCCGCCCCCAGCAGTGCCTGGGTGGGGGTCCCGGTGCCCCCAGCAGTGCCTGGGTGGGGGTCCCGGTGCCCCCAGCAGTGCCTGGGTGGGGGTCCCGGTGCCCCCAGCAGTGGGGCCGTGCTGGGGGGCAGTGGGGGGGGGCTGCGGGGGCGCAGGGAGTGAGGGAGGGGCTCCACAGCCGGGGGGGGGGGCAGGAAGGTGCCGGTCAGAGCGGTGCCCCCCCACCCTGCAAACCCGGGGGCTTCGGGGGGCAGAGGAGATGGGGGGGGTCCATTGCCCTCCGCTGGGGGGTGGGGGGGATTCCCCCCTCGTGGGTGCTGGGGGGGCTCGGTACCTTGGACACCCAGAGATCCAACTGGGGAGGAGGCAACGGGGGGCAACAGAGCCGGCATCAGCGGGGGGGCCGGGGGGTCACCCCGGGGGGGGCAGGATGGAGCAGGGTGGGGCAGGAGGGAAAGGGGCGCTGGGGCTGAGGCTGCAGGGGGCACCAGGAAAGCAAGGGGAGGCTGCAGAACTGGAGGGGCCCTGGGGTGGGGACCCCCTGTCCCCCCCCGTGCCCCCCTCACGCACCTGTTTGTGAACCTTTGTAAGCTGCTCCAGGTTGTTCTCAAGAAAGGAAATCTTCTGCTTCTGGGAGTG
>CM063637.1:675283-757132 GCA_032357785.1 Periparus ater
TGGACACAGGAGCAGGGAATAGACAGATGGGTGAGGGAAGGATGGATGGACAGAATGACAAGTGTTGGGGTCAGTGGGTCAGACCTGGATGGAAGGATGGACAGGGATGGGGAGAACAGGTGGATGGACAGGGGGCCATGGATGGACAGACATAGGGTCAGGGGATGGACTGATGGACACAAGGTCAATGGGGATGGATGGATGGATGGATGGATGGATGGATGGATGGACGGACGGACGGACGGACGGACGGACGGACGGACGGATGGATGGACGGACGGACGGACGGACGGATGGATGGATGGATGGATGGATGGATGGATGGATGATGGATGATGGATGATGGATGATGGATGATGGATGGATGGATGGATGATGGATGGATGGATGGATGATGGATGATGGATGATGGATGGATGGATGATGGATGGATGATGGATGATGGATGGATGGATGGATGGATGATGGATGATGGATGGATGGATGGATGGATGGATTATGGATGGATGGATGGATGATGGATGGATGATGGATGGATGGACAGGGATGGATGGATGGATGATGGATGGATGATGGATGGATGATGGATGATGGATGGATGGATGATGGATGATGGACGGATGGATGGATGGATGGATGATGGATGGATGGATGATGGATGGATGGATGATGGATGGATGGATGCATGGATGGATGGATGGAGACAGATCCACGAGAGGATTGTCCTTGCCTGCCCCCACTGTCCATCCCTCCAGGGATGTCAGGGAAGGAACAGGGCTGGGTGAGGGGTGGAGGGGGGAGACAGCCTGGACACAGCTGAGGTCAGGGGCAGGGTCAGGGTCAGGGTCAGGATCAGGGTCAGGGTCAGGATCAGGATCAGGGTCAGGGTCAGGGTCAGGGTCAGGGTCAGGATCAGGGTCAGGGTCAGGGTCAGGGTCTGGCCTGGGTTGGGGAGGGGTCAGGCCCAGGTGAGGTTCATGTCGGGGTGGGGTCAGGGGTCAGGGGTCAGGGCCGGGGTCTGGCCAGGCGCACTCACTCCCTCAGCTCATCGATGGTTTTCTGCCGCTCGTTGACCTCGTCCCGCAGCCGCGCCAGCTGCTTGTGCTGGGCCTCGCGCTGGCTCTCGAGCTGCAGCTCCAGCGCCGCCTGCACCCACACGGGGGCCTCAGCTCGGGGCACCCCGAGCACCCCCGGGCACCCCAACCATTCCTGGGCACCTCAGCACCCCCGGGGACCCCAACAATTCCTGGGCACCTCAGCACCCACAGGGACCCCACACCCCAGCACCCCCGGGGACCCCACACCCCAGCATCTCCTGGGAACCTCAGTGAGCTGCATTCACAACAAGTCCTTGGGGCTGACATCTCCCAGAGACCCCACACCCCTACACCTCACAGAGATCCCAACCTCCCCAGCACCCCCCAACACCCCCCAGCCCCCCAGGGACCCTCACCCAACTCGAGCACATCTCACACACTGTAAGAACCCCCAGCTGCTCCCCCCCACCAAATCCCCACACCCTTCAGGGACCCCGAACCCCCCAGGGCTGCTGTGCCCCCTGCACCCCTCACCTTGACCTCGTCCGTGTCCTGGGTCTCATCCTGCTCCCGCTGCTTCCGAGCTGCCCCCTGTGCAGCCTCTGTAGGCCCCAGCAGGACAGGGACCCCTCAGCCCCCCGAGTCCCCTCCATGGCCCCCAGCCCCCCCATACTCCCCCCAACTCCCCCCATGCTCCCCATCCCTCTGGGCCCCCTGTACCGCCCCATACTCCCCCAGCCCCCCTGGGTCCCCCCACCCCTGTGCCCCCCATCCTCCTGAGCCCCCTGTACCAGGGGGACCCCAGCCCCCCTGGGTCCCCCCCGTGCTGCCCATTGTCCCCCCATTCCCTTGAGCCCCCCTGTGCCCCCATCGCCCCCCATCCCCCTCCCGTGCCCCTGAGTCCCCACCCAGCTCCTGCAGCCGAGCCAGACCCCGCTCCCCCGATGTCCCCGGACTCCCCCCGAGGTCCCGCACTGTCCCCAAGCCCCCCGCGCCCCCACCCTGCGCCTGCAGCCGCGCCAGCTCCTCCCCGAGCGCGTCGTGAGCCTCCTCCAGGTGCCGCTTGCGCAGCTCCAGACTCTGCGCGTACTCGGTCAGCGAGCGGATCTTCGCCTCGTGCTGCACCGGCACCGGCACCGGCCTCAGGCTCCGCCCGGGGGGCACCGGCACCCCCCGGCACCCGCGGGCACCCCGGAACTCCCCCAGCACCCCGACATCATCCCCACCATCACCCGCGGGCGCACCACCCTGGCGATCCCCAGCCCCAGGACCACCCTCCAGGTGCCCCCCGCCACCCCCAGGGGCACCACCCCCCCTGGCACCCCCAGAGCCACCGAGCCCCCACCACAGGGCAGTCAAACCCCCAGGTCACCAAACCCAGGATCACCCAACCCGCAGAGCCACCAAACTCTGGGCCCCCTCAACCCTGAGGTCACCAAATGCACAGCCAAGAAATCAGGGTCACCACACCCTGGGGCCACCAAAACCTGGGGTCACAGGACCCCTAGGCCACCAAACTCTGGGGACACCAAAGCCTTCAGCTGCCAAACCTCGGAGCCGCCAAACCCCGGTGTCTCCAAATCCCAGGGACACAAAACTCAGAGCCACCAAACCCTGGAGCCACTAAACCTTGTGCCACCAAACCACAGGGTCCCCATGGCAGTGGCACTGCCCGCGCCCCTGGCACACCTGGGAGATGAGGAGCTGGCAGGAGGACAACTCGCGCCCCGTCACCTCCAGCTTGCGGTGACACTCGACCTGCAGGTTCTCCAGCTGCCGGCAGCGCTTCACCACCGACTTCACCTCGGACTTGATCTTGCTGATGTAGAGCCGAGCAACCGCGAACTCCTCCTCGATGGCCCCGCTCACCTCCACAGGCTGGGCAGGACAGTGGGCACGGGAATGGCACGGTGTGGGTACGGCATGGCACGGCACGGCACAGCAGGGCACAGCACGGCACAGCACGGCACAGCATGGCACAGGTGAGTGTCACACACAGGCACAGCATGGCACAGCATGGCACAGGTGAGTGCCACACACAGCATGACATGGCACAGGTGAGTGCCACACACAGGCACAGCATGGCACAGCATGGCACAGCAGGGCACAGGTGAGTGCCACACACAGGTATGACATGGCACAGGTGAGTGTCACACACAGGCACAGCGTGGCACAGGTGAGTGTCACACACAGGCACAGCGTGGCACAGCACGGCACAGCATGGCACAGGTGAGTGTCACACACAGGCACAGCATGGCACAGGTGAGTGTCACACACAGGCACAGCATGGCACAGCACGGCACACACAGGCACAGGTGAGTGTCACACACAGGCACAGCAGGGCACAGGTGAGTGTCACACACAGGCACAGCAGGGCACAGGTGAGTGCCACACACAGGCACAGCAGGGCACAGGTGAGTGCCACACACAGGCACAGCGTGGCACGGGCACAGCATGGGCAGCACACAGGTGTGGCACAGCACGGCATTGAATGGTGCGGGTATGGCACAGGCACAGCGTGGCACAGGCACATCCCAGGCACGGGCACAGTGTGGCACAGGCACATCCCAGGCATGGGCACAGTGTGGCACAGGCACGTCCCAGGCACGGGCACAGCGTGGCACAGGCACATCCCAGGCACGGGCACAGCGTGGCACAGGCACATCCCAGGCACGGGCACGGCGTGGCACAGGCACGTCCCACACACGGCTGTGGCCAAGTGGGGATGGCACCCAGGGGGGTGGCACGGTGGGGACGTTGCGTGGTCACTTCACACACCTGGCCATGGCGTGGGCAGTGCAGGGCCATGGTGTGGGCATGGTGTGGCATGGGCAGCACAGCCTGGCACGGGCTGGGTGTGACACTCATGGGTGTGTCGTGGCACGGGTGTCACAGGGACGTAAAATGGGCACGGGATGGACACGGGATGGACACAGGATGGACACGGGATGGGCAGGGGATAGACATGGGATGGACACAGGATGGGCAGGGGATGGGCAGGGGATGGACACGGGATGGGCAGGGGATGGGCACAGGATGGACACGGGATGGGCACGGGATGGACACGGGATGGACACGGGATGGACATGGGATGGACACGGGATGGACACGGGATGGACACGGGATGGACACGGAATGGACACGGAATGGACATGGGAGGGACACGGGATGGACAGGGGATGGACACGGAATGGACACGGGATGGACACGGGATGGACACAGGATGGACACGGGATGGGCAGGGGATGGACACGGGATGGACACGGGATGGGCAGGGGATGGACATGGGATGGACACGGAATGGACACGGGATGGACACGGAATGGACACGGGATGGACACGGGATGGACACAGGATGGACACGGGATGGGCAGGGGATGGACACGGGATGGACATGGGATGGGCAGGGGATGGACACGGGATGGACACGGGATGGACACGGGATGGACACGGGATGGGCACGGGATGGACACGGGATGGACACGGCACAGGAAGAGCACACAGCTGGGTGTGACATGGCACGGGCACGACAGGGACACACCACGCGTGGGGAGGGCACAGCAGGGGCACGTCCCACACGGCACAGACCCCCCAGCCGAGCCCCCCGTGCCCCCCGAGCCCCCGTGCCCCCCGAGCCCCCCGTGCCCCCCGTGCCCCCCGAGCCCCCCGTGTCCCCCGTGCCCCCCGTGCCCCCCGTGCCCCCCGTGCCCCCCGTGCCCCTCACCAGTTTGATGTCGCCGCTGCCCACGAGGGCGCTGAGCTCGCTCAGGTCCCGCAGGAGCCCGTTGAGCACCTCGGCTGCGCGGCGGCGCTGCTGCCCCCCGAGCTCCCGAGCCCGCGACAGCTCCGACTCCAGCGACAGAGTGGTGGCCTGCGACACCGACGGGGCTGGGCTGCCGCTGGGGACACCCGGCACCCCTCGGGGACCCCTGGGCCACCAGGGGACAGCGGCACCCGGAACGTCCCGCGGGTCCAGGGACGGCAGCACCTCCCGGGCACCCCCACACCTGAGAACCCCAATGCTCCCAGACACCCCACAGCACCCCCTGTGCCCCCACCCCTCCTGTCCCCCCCGACACCCCCGGCACCCCCACGGCCCCTCACACCCAGCACACCCTGCCCCAGCTCCCCCTGCCTTAACCCCCGCTGCCTGGGCACCCACAAACCCCAACCCAGGGCACTCCCAGCACCCCCTGGCACGCCACCAGTGCCCCAGCACCACCCAGTACCACCCAGTACCACCCAGTACCACCCAGTACCACCCAGTACCACCCAGTCCTGCCCATCTTGGCACCCTCAGCACCCCTCAGTGACCCTGGAGCCACCACTGTGGCACCACCCCTGGCTCCCCAAGATCCCACCCGTGGGATGACTCAGGAGCACCCAGTCTGGCATCCCAGTTTAAGGTAAGGGTTCCCCAGTTTGAGGCAGGGGAGAATTCCCTCTTCTGCTCAGTGGGGTATCTCTTTTTTGGGGTGTACCTTGATGGGAAGGGGAGTCCCCTGTTTGGGGTCTAGTTTGGGATTTAAGGGGCTCCCAGGTCTGAGGCTCCTGTTTTGGGGTTTCCCTGGCTCACAGCATCCCAGTTTGGGTTTGGGAGTCCCAATTTGGGCCTGGGGGAGGGGGCTTTGGGAGTTGCTGTGTCAGAGGATGGAGGTCCCAACGGGCTCCACATAGGTTCTCCAGGGGAGGAAAACTTCTAGGGGGTTGAGGAGCCAGTTTGGGGTTATCAGTGGAGTCTAGGAGGGATCTCAGCAGGGATCCCAGGTGGGGTCTCAGTAGGAGCCCACTGGGGATCCTGGTCAGACACCCATGGGGACACCCATGGGACACTCCAGTGTGACTGTGGAGCCCTCAGCAGGAATCCCCACTGGATGGCCGTGGGTATTCCCAGTAGGATCCTGCTGGGAATCCCTGCTGGGTGCCCACGGTGGCTCTCAGTCGGTTTCCAGTGGATTCACAGCTGATGAGCCCCTTTGGGGTTCCCAGTGGGGGGTCTCAGCAGGGATCCCAGCTGATGGGATGGAGGCTCCCACTTGGACCCCACTGGGTCTCCTGTTGGGTTCCCAGCAGGACCCCACTGGAATTCCCAGTGCAGGATCTCAGCAGGGTTCCCAGCTGGATTCCCAGTAGGATCCTTTTGGAAATCCCCACTGTGGGAATTCCCAGCAGGACCCCATTGTGAGTCCCCAAGGGGACACCCAAGGAGGTTCCCAGCAGGACCCTGCTGGGTTTTGCTGGGGTGTTTCCCTGTTGGGTTCCCAGTAGGACCCCACTGGTTTCCCAGTTGTGTTCCCTGTTGGGTTTCCCATTGATTTCCCATTTGGGTTTCCTGGTTGGTTTCCCTGTTGGGTTCCCATTGGTTTTGTTGATTTCCCCACTGGGTTCCCCATTGGGTTCCTTATTGATTTCCCAGTTGGTTTCTCCATTGGGTTTCCCAGTTGGGTTCCCAGTTGGGTTCCCAGTTGGATCTCCCAGTTGGATTTCCCAGTTGGGTTCCCAGTTGATTTCCCAGTTGGGTTCCCAGTTGGATTTCCCAGTTGGGTTCCCAGTTGGGTTCCCAGTTGGATTTCCCAGTTGGGTTCCCAGTTGATTTCCCAGTTGGGTTCCCAGTTGGATTTCCCAGTTGGGTTCCCAGTTGGATTTCCCAGTTGGGTTCCCAGTTGAGTTCCCAGTTGAGTTCCCTGTTGGGTTCCCAGTTGGGTTCCCCATTGTTTTCCCCATTATTTTCCCCATTGGTTTCCCCATTGTTTTCCCCACTGGGCTCCCAGCCCGGTCCCACTGAGCCCCCGTGGGCTGTCCTGGGTGTCCCGGTGGTTTCCCCACCTCGGTGCGGGCGAGCTCGTCGGCGAGCCGGCGGTTGTGGCGCCCGGTGTCCTCAGCCTCCTGGGCCTTGCGGTCGTAGCTCCGCGCCAGCTCCTCCAGCGCCGCCAGCACCTCGGTGACCTCGGCCCGCGCCGCGCCGTGCTCGGCCCGCAGCGCCGCCAGCTCCCGGCGCGCCGCCTCGCCCCCGCCCCGCGCCGCCGCCAGCACCTGCGGGGAGCCACAGCGGCCACAGGGCTCAGAGCGGGGGACCAGAGGCGTCCAGAGGTCACAGTGGGGTCCCAGGGGTCACGGTGGGGTTCCAGGGGTCACAGTGGGGTCCCAGGGGTCACAGTGGGGTCCCAGGGGTCACGGAGGGGTTCCAGGGGTCACAGTGGGGTTCCAGGGGTCACAGTGGGGTCCCAGGGGTCACGGTGGGGTTCCAGGGGTCATGGTGGGGTCCCAGGGATCACAGTGGGGTCCCAGGGGTCACGGTGGGGTTCCAGGGGTCACAGTGGGGTTCCAGGGGTCACAGTGGGGTCCCAGGGGTCATGGTGGGGTCCCAGGGGTTATGGTGGGGTCCCAGGGGTCCCAGAGGGGTCCCAGGGGTCATGGTGGGGTCCCAGGGGTCACAGTGGGGTCCCAGGGGTCATGGTGGGGTCCCAGTGGGGTTCCACGCATCATGGTGGGGTCCCAGGGCTCACGGAGGGAGTGCCAGGGATCACAGTGGGGTGCCAGGGGTCATGGTGGGGTTCCAGGGGTCATGGTGGGGTCCCAGGGGTCATGGTGGGGTTCCAGGGATCATGGTGGGCACCCCACAGGAGAGACCCAAAGGCTGAGGGGGAGGCTCAGGCTGAGAGGTCCTGGGGGGCCCCAAGGACCAGTCCCAGAGTGAGCCAGAGGTCACAACTGGAGGTCCCAGAAGGGTCCTGGAGGGTCCCTGGGTGGAGTCCCAGAGGAGACCTGGGGGGTCCCAATGAAGTCACATTGGGGTCCCAGGGGTCAGATTTTGAAGGGTCCCAGGCACTCTGTGTGAAGGGGTCAAGGGGGTCTGAGTTGGGGTCCCAGAGGGGTCCAAGTGGGTCCTCGGGTTCTGGGTGGGCTCCAGGAGGGTCAGTCAGACAGAGGGGGCATCACTGGGTGGGGGCAGGGCCCTCACCTCCTCCTGGTCCAGCATCTGCTGCTTGAGCTTCTCCATGATCTGGCTCTGCTGGTTGATCTCGTCATCCTGGGGGCACAGGAGGGTCCACAGTGGTCACCCGAGGGGCTGTGGGGGTGGGGATGGGGGGCAGGGGGTCCCGTAGGGAGCTGGGAGCTGCCAGGGGGTCCCAGGAGTCCTGGGATGCTGAGGGTCCTGGGGGCTGCTGGGCAGACTGGGAGGTCCCCAGATGTCCTGGGGAGCTCAGGGGTGCTGGGGGTCCCTGGCAGGTCCAGAGGGGTCTCGGGGATCCCCACCTGGCCAGGGGTCCCCACCTTGTCATCCAGCTGCTTGTAGAGCTTGCGGATCTCCTCCTCGTACTTGTGGCGCTCCTCGTCCGAGATGTGGATGACGATGGAGGAGCTGTTGTCGTTCAGGGGGGGCTCCTCGGGGGCCCCCCCTTGGCCCTCACCCGGCCCCTCGCCCTGCCCCGTTTCTGCCTCGGCCTCGTTCAGCTGCTCCGTCTCGGGCACGGCTTCCCCTGTGGGGGGACACGGCCTCAGTGTCCCCATCGAGGGCAGGGGACCCCCAGGATCTCGGGGTGCCCGCCAGATCTGGGGGTCCCCTCGCTGCTCTGCCAGATCTGGGGGTCCCCTCGCTGCTCTGCCAGATCTGGGGGTCCCCTCGCTGCTCTCCCAGATCTGGGGGTCCCCTCGCTGCTCTGCCGGTGGCTCAGCTCAGCCTCCCCTGGTGAAGGACACGGCCTCCCTCCACTGGGGGCTGTTGGGGTATGATGGGGACCCCTCCCCACAGCTGGGGTTCCCCCCCAGATCTCGGGGTGCCCCTCACCGCTCCGCCAGCGGCTCAGCTCAGCCTCCAGCCGTGCCAGCGTTTCCCTCAGAGCTTTGTTCTTCTCCTTCTCCTTCTCAAACTTCTTCTTCCACTGCTCGGCCGTGAGCTCCAGGTTCACCGACGCCGTGTTCTTGATCGTCTTGGCCCTGGGGGGGCACCCCAAAGCTGGGACCCCCTGCTCCCCCTCACCGGGGGTCACCTGCCCCCCACTCCTCTCCCAAGGCAGCCCCCGTGGGGTGCAGGGGGGGCACTTGGGGTGCTCCGGGTGCGGTTGGGGGGTGGCTGGGACACAGAGGGGGCTCTCGGGGTGCAGTGGGTGAAGTCGGGGTACAACAGGTGCTGTTGGGGTGCAGCTGGGGTGCAGTGGGGGTGTTGTGGGTACACGGGGGCGCTGGGGGTGCCGCGGGTGCTCTTGGAATGGAAGTGGGGGCGCTGAATCCGTGGGGGCACTCGGGGCACGGCAGACGCGGGGCTGGGGGTGCAGCTGGGACCAGCCCGGACACGCTCGGGGGGCGCAGGGAGGTGCGGGACCCCCCAAGCCCCCACCTCTGCCCGAACATGAGCGTGGATTTGGTCTCGGCGTCGTTGTAGCTGGACGGGGAGCAGCAGATGAACATGGTGGTGCGGCAGTTCCCGCCCAGCGAGTCCTGCAGGATCCGCGTCATTTTGCTGTCGCGATAGGGCACGTACGCCTTCTGCGGGGGGAGGGGCGGCGTCAGCGGGGGGACCCCCACAGGACCCCCCAGCACCCCCGGGGGGGAGCACACGGAGGGGACCCCCACCCCGGGGGACAGGGGGACACACGGGACACGTGGGGACAGCGGGCTCGGGGGACACACGGGAGGGGACAGGAGGTGTCCCCCTCGCAGGACCCCGGAGGGGAAGGGGCACGGGGTGGGCAGGGGGCTCGGTAGGGTGGGAGACACGGGGCGTGTCCCCCACCCCGGGACCCCGGGGGGACACTCAGGGGGTGCAGGGGGGGAGGGGGCTCGGCAGGAGCGTCCCTTCCCCCCCCGGACCCCGGGGGGGACACACGAGGGGAGGGGTTCCGGGGGGCTCCGGGGGTCTCACCGTGCCCTCGGCCAGTGCCGAGATGACGTTGCCCAGCGCCGACAGGGACTTGTTGATGTTTTTGGCCTCGTCCAAAACGGCTCCCTCAGCCCCGGTCTTGCTCACCTGGGGGGGGGCGGCGGCTCAGGGACCCCCCGTGTGCTCCCCTACCCCCGGGACCCCTCCTAGGGATGGTCCCAGACCCCAAGCCAAGGATGCCATCGGCCAGGAGACCCCCAGTCCAGACACCCCCACCCAGAAACCCCCACCCCAAACTGAAGATCCTGAAACCTGAAGGCCCCAAACCCCAGTGGCCCCAGGAAACCCATTGACCCCCCAAGACCCCCACCCTCCCAGAGTCCCACAAAGCACCAATGTCCCCCCAAAACCTCACAGCCTGCCCCAGGCCCCCACCCTCCAAATGCCCCCCAAAACTCCAATATCCCCCCTAACTCCATGGATTCCCCCAAAGGTCTCCACCCTCCCCATGTCCCCCAGAATCTCATGAATATCCCCAAGCCCCACCCCTGCAGGGGGGACCCCCCGGTGCCCTCCCAGTGCCTCGGACCCCAGCCCATCTCCCCTGCCCCCCTGGCCCCCAGCTCTGCAGCCCCCCAGCTCCGGGGTCCCCCCACCTTTGGGGTCCCCCACCTTTGGGGTCCCCCCACCTTCGGGGTCCCCCATCTTTGGGGTCCCCCACCTTTGGGGTCCCCCCACCTTCTCACTGCCTGCCAGGTCCACCAGGTAGAGTTTCCCGCTGAGCTTCTGCTCCGTCTCCACGTTCTCCTGCTTGATGTGGATGAGGAAGATGCTGTGGCTGCGGGAGCTGTGCTCGTTCATGTCTGCAGGCATGGGGCACACGTTGGGGGCACCCCAGAATGGGCAACGGCCCCGCAGCGCCCCCACTGCACCCCAAAATGGCTCACGGACCCCACAGAGTCCCCCAAGAGTGCTCAAAGACCCCCTGATTCCCCGGGACCCTGAGTCAGCCCAGTGGGTCCTGCAGACCCCTGGAAAGCCCCAGGGACCCCCATAACTCCTATGGGGTGCCCCAGGGACCCCCAGCGATCTGTCCCCAACCCCCAGCACCCCCCAGCTCCTCGTGTCCCCTCGTGTCCCTCACTGGTGACAGCCAGGCACCTGCTGGATGTCCCGGCCCCACCCCGTGTCCCCCAATGTCCCCCCCGTCCCCCGTGTCTCCCCGTGTCCCCTCATGTCCCCCTGTCCCCTCGTGTCCCCCTGTGTCCCCCTGTGTCCCCTCGTGTCCCCCGTGTCCCTCTGTGTCCCCCCGTGTCCCCCTGTGTCCCCCATGTCCCCAGTGTCCCCCGTGTCCCTCTGTGTCCCCCCTGTCCCCCGTGTCCCCCTGTGTCCCCCATGTCCCCAGTGTCCCCCTGTGTCCCCCCGTGTTCCTAATATCCTCCCCGTCCTCCCGTGTCCCCCCATGTCCCAAATATCCCCCCCTGTCCCCCCATGTCCCCTGTGCTCCTCAGTGTCCCCCCGTGTCCCCTGTGCTCCTCAGTGTCCCCCCGTGTCCCCCGTGTCCCCCTGTGTCCTCCATGTCCCCAGTGTCCCCCCGTGTCCCCCCGTGTCCCCACGGCTCTCACTGGTGACAGCCACGTGCCGGTTGGATTTCCCCTCGTCGATGACATCCAGGATCTCCTCGGGGCTGGACACGAAGCGCTCGGTGCAGCCCTGGGGGGGAACGGGCACGGGGGGCTCAGGGGGGCTCAGGGGGGGATCAGGGGGGATCAGGGGGGCTCAGGGGGGCTCAGGGGGGCTCAGGGGGGATCAGGGGGCTCAGGGGGGATCAGGGGGACTCAGGGGGGATCAGGGGGCTCAGGGGGGCTCAGGGGGATCAGGGGGGATCAGGGGGATCAGGGGGGGCCCAGGGGGTCTCAGGGGGGATCAGGGGGGCTCAGGGGGGCTCAGGGGGACTCAGGGAAGATCAGGGGGGATCAGGGGGGCTCAGGGAGGATCAGGGGGGGCTCAGGGGGACTCAGGGAGGCTCAGGGGGACCCCAAATCCTCCCCCCCCTCCCGAGGGCTCCCCAACCCCTCCCCTGCCCCTCACCTTGACATAGGGGACCCGGTTCTTGTCCTCGTGCACCGACAGGTTGGTCTTGGTCACTGGGGGGGACAGGAGGGGGGGCTGTGGCCTCCAAAGTGCCCGGGGAGCTCCCAGTGCCTCCCAGTGCCTCCCAGTGCCTCCCAGTGCCTCCCAGTGCCTCCCAGTGCTCCACTGCACCCTGCCACTGACCCCCAGTGCCTCCCAGTAACCATCCAGTGCTTCCCAGTAACCATCCAGTGCTTCCCAGTAACCATCCAGGGCTTCCCAGTAACCATCCAGTGCCTCCCAGTAACCATCCAGTGCCTCCCAGTGCCTCCCAGTGCTCCACTGCACC
The DNA here is from genome assembly GCA_032357785.1 of Periparus ater. NCBI lineage: Eukaryota > Metazoa > Chordata > Aves > Passeriformes > Paridae > Periparus > Periparus ater. The sequence goes on from CM063637.1 coordinate 687,564, forward strand.
CTGCCACTGACCCCCAGTGCTTCCCAGTAACCATCCAGTGCCTCCCAGTAACCATCCAGGGCTTCCCAGTAACCATCCAGTGCCTCCCAGTAACCATCCAGTGCCTCCCAGTAACCATCCAGTGCCTCCCAGGACCCACCGAGAACTCCTCAGTTTGCCCCCAGGAGCTTCCCAGTGACTCCCAGTGACTCCCAGTGACTCCCAGTGACTCCCAGCGCTTCCCAGGGCCCCCATCCCAGTCCCAGGATCTCCCTGGGCGTCCCCACTCACTGTCCAGCAGGTCCCGGATCTTGTCCAGGTAAATTTCAAAGTAAGACACCTGGGGGAGGGGATGGGGGCGTCGGGGGCTGGGGGTCAGCCCAGGGCCGGCCTCCCAGTGCTCCCCCCGAGCTCCTCCCAGTGCTCCCAGTGCCCACCTTGATGTGGAACTCCAGGTTCTCGTCCATGGAGTAGATGTGGTTGAAGATGTCGCGGGCGATGCGGGGGATGATGCCCATCTGCTGGGGGTCGTGCAGCTTCCCCTGCGGGGTGGGGGGCAGAAAACACCCAGGTGGTGCCAGGGCACCCCCAGGGCACCCCCAGGGCACCCCCAGCCCCCCCAAACCCCCCGTGCCCCCTCACCTCCATGGTGTGGGTCTTGCCCGACGATGTCTGCCCATAGGCAAAGATGGTCCCGTTGTACCCGGCCAGCACATCTGGGAGGGAGGGGGTGGAGGATGGGGATGGGACCCCCAAACACCCCCCAGGACCCCCAGGGACATCACAGACCCCCCCAAACCCCAAGGGACCCCTCTGGGAATCCCAAGGGTCCCTGACCCCTCCCAGATACCTGAGATCACCTCTGAGCCCCTCCGGGATGCCCGAGGCCCCCCAGACACCCCAAAGGAGCCCCCAGACCCCCGGAGAGCCCCGGGGGCTGCAGGGACCCTCCAAAGGACCCCCCAGAACCCCGTGGATTTCAGTGACCCCCCTCAAAGTCCTGCAGAGCCCCCAAGGCCTTCAGGACACCCCCAAGGCCCCCTGCCCAATGCTCCCTGGTGTCCCCACAGTGTCCCCGGGCTGTCCCCAGGCTGTCCCCAGGGCTGTCCCTGGGCTGTCCCTGGGCTGTCCCCGAGCTGTGCCCAGGCTGTCCCCAGAGCTGTCCCCAGGGCTGTCCCCGGGCTGTCCCCACAGTGTCCCCAGACTGTCCCCAGGCTGTCCCTGTGCTGTCCACAGGCTGTCCCCAGCCTGTCCCCAGCCTGTCCCCGGGCTGTCCCCAGGGCTGTCCCTGGACTGTCCCCGGGCTGTCCCCACGCTGTCCCCAGACTGTCCCCAGGGCTGTCCCCGGGCTGTCCCCAGACTGTCCCCAGGCTGTCCCCGTGCTGTCCCAGGGCTGTCCCCAGGCTGTCCCCACGCTGTCCCCACGCTGTCCCCGCGCTGTCCCCACGGGGACCCTCACCCTTGACGATCTGCATGGCACAGGCGTGGTACACCTGCTCCTGCGTGGTGTTCGGGGGGAACACGCGGTCGAAGACGTAGGGTTTGCCCTGGGGGGGACACAAGGGGACACAGCCGGGGGTCACCAGCTGGAGAGACCCCCCCAAGGCGCTGGGGGGCTGTGACAGGCTCGGGGCTCCCCTGGCAGGGTCCAGTCAGGTCCAGTGTGTCCCAGTAAAGGAGGTGGGAGGTTGCGGGGGCTCTCGCACTCTGTACCCCTGATTCCCACCCTGAACCCCACTTACATCCCCCCATTCACGGACCCAGCCCCCCAATACCCGCACACACCCCGCTCCCCATTCCCTCTCCCAGACCCCCAGAACTCTCCAGACTTCCCCGTGGATTCTCATTGATTCCCCAGAGACCCCTGAGCCCTCCACAGCCCCACAGCCCCCCAAGGACCCACCCAGCCCCCCATACACCAGCACAGAACACTCAGCTCCCCTAAAGACCCCCAGAGGCTCCCCCAAAGACCCCCACAGACCCCTTGGCCTCCATATAGACAACCACAGCCCCCCAGCTCTCCACAGACCCCCACAGCCCCCCATAGGCACCTCAGCCACCCTACAGACCCCCACAGACCCTTCCAGCCTCCCACAGACCCCTCCAGACCCCCCCAGCTCCCCATGGATTGTCTTAGCTCCCATAAAACCTGTGTTTTTTAGGACCCCTCAGAGCTCTATAGGCCTCTATAGACCCCCATACACCCCCACAGATCTCCCAGTCCCCGTGTTGACCCCACAGATCCCCCAAATCCTTCAGCCTGACCCCCCAAACCTCATCCATCCCCACAAGGCCCTCATCCCCCTACAGACCCCCGTAGACCCCCCCGATATCCCCAAGCACCCCCCCCGGGTCGCCCAGAGATCCCTCAGCCCCCCATCGACAGTCGGACACCCCCAGACCCCCCTACACGCCCAGAGACCCCCGGAGACTCCCCCAGCCCCTGCGAACACCCCCACCCTACCCCGGGAGCTGTCCCGGCCCTGGTGCTGAGCCGGGGACACACGGACACACGGACACGGGGACACACGGACACGGGGACACACGGACACGGGGACACACGGACATGGGGACACACGGACACACGGACACGGGGACACACAGACACGGGGACACACGGACACGGGGACACACGGACATGGGGTCACACGGACACAGGGACACGGGGACACACAGACACGGGGACACACGGACGCACGGACACGGGGACACACGGACACGGGGACACACGGACATGGGGTCACACGGACACAGGGACACGGGGACACACGGACACGGGGACACACGGACACACGGACACACAGACACGGGGCCACACGGACATGGGGTCACATGGACATGGGGTCACACGGACATGGGGTCACACGGACATGGGGACAGCCGGCGACAACAGCCCTCGCCCCCGCTCTTCCCGGCCCCCCCGGCTCCCCGCAGCCGCCGCAGCACCGCGGCCCCGCCCGCCGCCGGTCACGCAACCTCTCCGCACCCCCCGCACCCCCTTCTGCACTGCCCCCGCATCCCCCCAGCCCGAACCCGCACCCCCACCCCGCAACGCCACCCCTGCAACTCCCCCCGCACCCGCAACCCTCCTTCCCCCCGCATTGCGCCGGCAGAGCCGCACCGCGACACCCCCCGGCCACGGACCCCCCACCCACGGACCCCCCCCTCACCCACCGACCCCCCACCCACGGACCCCCCCCGCACCCACCGACCCCCCATCCACGGACCCCCCCCGCACCCACCGACCCCCCATCCACGGACCCCCCCCGCACCCACCGACCCCCCATCCACAGACCCCCCATCCACAGACCCCACCTATCCACAGACCCCCCCCATCCACGGCCCCCCCCCAGCACCCACCGACCCCCCATCCACAGACCCCACCTATCCACAGACTCCCCCCCCCGCAGCACCCACGAGCCCCCCATCCACAGATCCTCCCCCCCACACCCCCCCAGCACCCACGGACCCCAAATCCACGGACCCCCGCATTGAATGACACCCCCCGGCCACAGACCCCCAACATCCACGGACCCCCATCCACGGACCCCCCCGCACCCACACCCCGTTGTCCCCCCAGGGACCATCGCTTCCCCCCCGACAGCCCCTCCCGAGCAAGGGGGGGCCGTTATGGAGGGGCAGGGGGCGGCGATATTTCGGGGGTCTCAGACGCCCCCCGGATGAGCCCCCTAACAAAGGGCAGGGCCGCAGCGCGAGGGGGAGGGGGGGGGATCTGCGGCAGCCCCCCCCAATCGTGCCCCCCCGGGGGTCAGGGCGTTTCCGCTCACTGTAAACACCCCCCCCCCCCCGGCACTGGGCAAACTGGGAGTGCCGGGAGCCTCGGAAATGGGGGGGCAGGAGGGGGAGGGGGGCATGGGCAGAGTCCCGGGGGGCAGTGGCCACACCCAGGACCGCTTCCTCCCCAAAACAGGCTCTGTCCCCAGGCGACAGTGACCCCACTCCGGACAGTTACCCCCCAAATTGGGGATACCGGACACCCCCCCCCCCTTCCCCCGCGCCCCCCGCGCTGACTCACCCCCACCACGACGCTGTCGTCCCCCTGGAACACGGGCAGGAACTTGTCCCCCCGCAGGATCTCGGCCTGGTTGAGGGGCCGGAACCGGCACAGAACCTTGATGCTGCACTCGGAGCTGGGCTCGGCCATGGCGGGGGTCGGGGGGCGTCGAGAAGGGCGGCCAAGGGGGCGGCTGGTGCTCGGGGGCGGGGGAGTCACCCGGGGTGCTGCTCACAGCCTGAGGGTCAGGTGGCACCGGGGCGCAGGACGGTACCCGGGGATGCCGAGCGGTGGCCGAGGATGCTGCTCAGAGATGCAGGATGATGCCCAAGGATGCAGGATGCTGCCCGGGTGGTACCCAGAGATGCGGGGTGTTGCTCAGAGATGCCGGGCGGTACCCAAGGGCTCAGGATGCTGCCGGGGATGCAGGATGCTGCTCAGCACTGCAGGGTGGTACCCAGGGATGCGGGGTGGTACCCAGGGATGCAGGATGCTGCCCGCGCTGCGGGATGCAGGATGCTGCTCAGGGATGCAGGTTGCGGGCTGCAGGATGCGGGAGGCGGCGCCGGGCGGGGCTGACGCTCCGCAGCTGCCGCTGTCGCCGCTCCTGTGACCGCTGCTGTCGCCACTGCAGCCCCGGGACCGGGGGGTGGGGGGCCGCCCCCCCGCGCCCCCTCCCCCGCCTTAAGGTGGAGCCGCCCGCGGCTCTTAAGGTGGACGGAATTGGGGGTGGGGGGAATCAGCCCTGGGAATGGACCCCCCCAAAGTGCTGATTCACGGCGGGGGGAGCAGGACGGGGCGGGGGTGGGCAGGGGGTCGGCTCAGGGCCAGCCTCCGCCGGGCTCCCTGCTCAGTTTCACCCCCCCCGCGGGAAGGCAGTGGCCCTGACTCATCGCCCCCCACACACTGGGGACTCTGCCCGGCCTGGTGACCCCCACCCCTCCATGTGACCCCCCAAACACACCGGGGGGGACGGTCTGGAGCTGAGCCCGGGGGTCTCCCGCTGGTAAGAAGTGCAGTCCCCTCATGGGTGCCCCTCAGTGCCACCCGGCCTGTGCGTGCTCCCTGTGCCCCCACCCGTGACTCTGCCCTGAGTGTCCCCCCGTGTCCCCACCGTGCCCCCCCATCCTTGTGCCCCTCCTGTGTCCTCCCGTGTCCCCCGGGAGTACCCTCACTGTGTGCCCCCGTGTGCCCCCGTGTGTCTCACCGTGTCCCCTCGTGTGTCCCCACATCTGAACCCCGTGCACCCCGTGCGCTCCCCCGGTGTCCCCGTGCGTGTCCCCGTGTGCCCCAACCCGTGTGTTCCCCTCTGTGTCACCCCTGTGTCGCCCCCCGTTCCTCCCCGAGTGTATCCCCGTGGTCACCCCCGGTGTGTCCCCCCTGTACCCCCCGTGACCCGCGCTGTGTCCGTGTGTCCCCTGTCCCTCCCCATTGTCCCCCCAGCGCCGCCCCCGCTCCGTCTGCCCGCCAAGGCCCCGCCCCCAGGCCCGCCCCGGCCACGCCCCGGCCACGCCCTGTCCGGCCACGCCCACCCAGGCCACGCCCCCGGGCCCGCCCCTGCGCTCTCACCTCTCGCACCGCCCCGCGTCGTTCTCGCGAGATCGGCCCCGCCCCGGCCCTGCGCTGCCATTCCGGGACCCCCCGGCACCGACCCCCCATTACCGACCCCCCATTACCGACCCCCCATTACCGACCCCCCATTACCGACCCCCCACTACCGACCCCCCACTAACGACCCCCGCCATGGCCGACCCCAAGTACGCCGACCTGCCCGGCATCGTGAGTGAGGGACCGGGCCGGGGAGGAGCCCGGGGTCTGAGGGGGTGTAGGAGGCTTCAGAGGGTCTGAGGAGATGAGGGCCCCGGGGGTACTGAGGGGTCTGAGAGGATCGGGAGGGCCGGGGGGATCAGGGAGGATCGGGGGGTCTGAGGGGGTGCTGCGGGGATCGGGGGACTCAGGTGGGATAAGGGCCCTGGGAGAGAATGAGGGAACTGCGGGGATTTGGGGGGCTGAGGGGGCCAGGGGGTCTCGGAACAGTGAGGGGACCTGCGGGGTATGGAGGGGCTGAGGAGGTCGGAGAAAGGCGGCTCTGAGAGGGTCCGAGGAGTCAGAGAGGGTCAAAGGGATCTGAGGGTGCTGAAGGGGTGTCTCAGGATGGTGAAAGGATCCGGGGGGAATCTGCAGGAATTCAGAAATCCGTGGGCACTGGCGGGGGCTGGGGGGTCCGAAGGGATCGGGGGGGTCCGAGGGGATCGGGGGGGTCCGAGGGGATCGGGGGGGGTCCGAGGGGATCGGGGGGGTCTGAGGGGATCGGGGGGGGTCCGAGGGGATCGGGGGGGGTCCGAGGGGATCGGGGGGGTCCGAGGGGATCGGGGGGCTCCGAGGAAATCGGGGGGGTCCGAGGGGATCGGGGGGATCAGGGGTCCTGAGGTGATCTGAGGGGCTGGAGGGATCAAGTCAATATGGGGGGTCTGAGATTGGAGTGACTGACAAAGTCTGGCACCAGGAGGATTTGGGGGATCTGAGGGGTTGTAAGTCTGAAAAGATCTGGGGGTGAGTGGAGAGGTCAAGGGGTTGTGGGGGCTGGCAACATTTGGGGTGTCTGTAGGAATGGGAGGGAGCTGGGGCTGGGGAGGGGGCTTGGGGTGCCAGGGAGCTCTGGGTGAGGGAGGTGAAGGGAGGGCCTGTCTGTGGGTCTGTCGTGGGGGGAACACGGATCCCTGGGGCGCTGGGAGCACCCCGGGATGTTTGGGGTGAACTGTGGGAACTGGGACACAGAACTGGGGGAGGTCAGGGGATGGGCAGAGTTGGGGATGTTGGGGGGACATTGGGGTGTTTGAAGGGGGAATGGGGGAGTCAGCGAGGGGTGTGGGGACATTGCGATGTCCAGAGAGAGAAGTGGCACATCGGAGACGCCCATGGGGATGAGGTGTGGGGGGCAGGGAGCTGCTGAGGGGGGTCAGGGCTGGGTGGGGGTCCCAGCACAGCCCATGGTGCCACAGGCCCGGAACGAGCCCGATGTGTACGAGACCAGTGACCTGCCCGAGGATGACCAGGCCGAGTTTGAGGCGGTAAGGCCTGGCCAGTGGGGGGAGCAACAGCTGGACCGGACCCCTGGGACCCCCTGGGACCCCCCCAGGACCGGCAGCATGGCAGGGAACCGGCTCCCACCCCTCACGCACCCAGCAGCACCACATCCCACACAGTGACACATCACCCCCACGGTGACAATGTCCCCCCACAGTGACAGTGTTCCCCCACAGTCCCAAAGAGCCCCACGGTGACATGTACTGCCCACGGTGACAATGTCCCCTGCAGTGGCACGTAGTCCCCCCATCCCCCTCCCTGCCTGTGTTTTGGGGGGCAGGAAGGGAAGAGCAGGACACAGCCTCCCCCACACAGGCTGGGTGTCCCTGTCCTTGCTGTCCTTGCCCACAAGAGGAAGGGGGCTGCCAGTTCCCCAACCTTACCCCAAGAGGATCAAGGGGGACCCCCTAAACCTGCTCTGAATACTGGGGGGTCCCCAGGCCTGGGCTGCTGGGGCTAAGGCCATTCTTGGGGGCGGCTGTGCAGGGACTTCAGTGTTAAGTGACAGAGGGCTCCATCCTTGTGGGGCTCAGGGGACCCCCAAAGTGTGGAGTGACACAGAGCTCCATCATCAAGGGGCCTGAAGGACCCCCAGGGCCCAGGGGGTGACACTGGATTCTGTCCTCAAGGGGCACGAGGGACCCAGAGGGATGGGGGCACACAGGGGGTCTGTCCTTGGTGTCTCATGGCAGAAAGGACCCCCAGGGGCATGGGGTGACCCCCAGATGTGCTGGGGAGGACAATGGGGGTTCAGGGGTCACAGCCCAAGGGGTGACTCAGTGCTCTCCAAGGCAGTGAGGGGGTGCCAGGCCTCGGGGGTGCAACCACCCTCTACCATTGGTCCCATTGGTGCTTTTGGGGTCCGGGAGCTTGGCACAGGTCCCTGGCATGGAGCAGGGGCACACCAGGTACCCCCAAATCCTGAGGGGGTCAAAGAGACCCACCCCTGTGAGAGCCAGAGCAGCAAGATGGGCTGAAACAGGGGTTTGAGCCTAAAGTGGACACAAAGTCGTGACGTGACGTGTGGCCTCTGCTGTGGCAGGGGGAGAGGGCTGGAGGGTCCTGAGCCCCCCCTGCCCTGGGGAGCCTTTCACCAGCTCTGGGGTTTTGAGGGGTCCTTCCTCCCACTCAGGGAGCCCCCCAAACTGACCAGGGCTCCCCCCGCTTCCCCCCCGCTCCCGCCTGGCCTGGACTCAGTTTGCACAAGTAAGCGTGGCCCTGCTTTGGGGTGCATGGGGGGGCACTGCTGCATGTGCATGGGGGTCCCAGCGCTGTTCCCTCAGGGCTCCCCCTGCTGCACTGGGGGTTTTGGGGTGCCCTGTGCTGCCCCTCCCGAGCTCTGCCTTCCCCTCTGCATCCTCTGTCTGCTGCCTGCACTGCCCTCCTGGCCTTGGGACCCCCGGCACCCCCAAGGACCCCCGGGCTGGGTCTCACTGCCCTGGGGACACTGCCTGGGCATGGCAGCCCCCTCGCAGCTGCCAGCATTGCATGGGGCGGCTGCTGGGCTGGGGCAGCTCATGGCCCTTCAGAGGCTCCCTGGGGGCCCTGGGGTCCCACTGAGTCACAGTTGGGGTCCTGGGGGGGAGCCCCTGGCTCCACTCACGTTCCCCCCCCCGGGGAAGAGCCGGAGCTCCTGGGGGGAGTTATGGGGCACTCCCTGAAACTCTGGCCACATCCTGCTCCCCTCCAGGGCTGCTGCCCCCATCCCCAGCTGCCCCGGGTCTGTCCCACTGCCCCTCACCCTGCAGGGGTGCCCGGCCCCCGGGGGTCCCCATCCCATGGGGTTCCCTGTCCCGCGGGGGTGCCCGTCCCGCAGGGGTCCCCAGCCCTCGGGGGGCGGCGGGCCCGGGCCGGACCTTCTAACGCGGATTTTGTCTCTCTCTCCCCTCTCTAACCTTGCTCTGACTTTCTCACCTCTGGGAAACGCCAGGAGCTGGTAAGCGCCCGTCTCCCGGCCGCTGTCACTGTCCCTCAGCCACTGTCACCCGCTGCCACCCACCGCAGCCCCCTAACGCTGCCAGCGCTGCTCCCGCCGCTCTCACTCCCCACAGCAAACCGGGGCTCCCTGAAACCAGCCGGGCCAGAGCTGGGAGGGGCTGGAGAGGGGCCGCATGGGGGTCCTTTGGGTCCCCCCCAGAGCCCTGCTGAGCTGGGGACCCCCTTGATGGCAGCAGGGAGTGAGGGGAGCCCAGACACAACAGCTGTGCCCACCCTGCCTGGCACAGGGCATGGCACCTTGGTCCGGGGGTCTGGGGGCCTGCAGCCCCCCTGGCCCCCTGGGAGAGATCAGCCTGAAAGGCAGTGACAGCCCCAGGGGGCCGGGGGACTCCCTGGGAGGAGGTTGTCCTGCCAAAACACACCTGGGGGACAGTGACAGTCCCACGGGGACAGGGGTCACCCTGGAGAGACCAGCGGTGGGTCCTGGTCCTTCCCAGGGGCTGCTGGAATGTTCCACAGTTTGGGGTAGGTTGAACTTTGGGAGTCCCTGAGCTGGGCTGGGCCAGGCCAGGGGTCCAGAGTCCCAACATGGCCCCTGGGGGACTGCTGCCTGCTGGGCCACGGTCCAGTGTCACCATGCTGGGCCAAGCTGGGGTCTGGTGTCCCCACACTGGGCCAGGGGTCCAACGTCCCCACTCTGGACTCTTGAGGGTACCTCCCCATGGGACCAGGCCAGTGTGGGGGTGTGATGTCCCCACCCTGGACCCTTGGGGACGTGCCACATCACTGCCAGCAGAGCTCTCACTGGGTGCTGTACTGGGGGCCTGCGCCTGTGTCCTGGGGAGGACCAGGCCAGCGCCCCCCCATCCCTGCCCACGCCGTGTGCTGGGGGTGGTGGCAGCCCTGGGGCCCCTCATCCCCATCCCTGTGTGTGCTGGGGGTGGTGGTGGCAGTTTGGGGAGCGCCGTGTGCCTGTCCCTGTCCCTGACGTGGCTCCGTGTGCAGGAGGAGCTGAGCAGCACCAGCGTGGAGCACCTGATCATCAACCCCAACGCTGCCTACGAGAAGTTCCGGGACAAGCGCCTGGGCACCGAGGGTGTGGGTGAGCTGGGGGGCTCAGAGGGGGTGGGCAGGCTGAGGATGGGCCAGGGGACCCCCGAAGGGCTGAGCCCCCCGTGATTTGCTGGGTCTCGGCTCTCCCTCATGCAGATTTCTCTGACCGCATCGGCCGGACACGGACGACAGGTTACGAGGCTGGAGAGTATGAGATGGTGAGTGGGCAAGGGGCACACCCTCCTCCCTGGACACCCCTGTGTGCCTCAGGTCCCATGAGACCCCCGGGGTCAGCTGCTGCAGCCCCCAGCCATGTCTCACAGGAGCCGTGTGCCAGCTCCACCAGCACCATGGCAGCACCGTGCTGGTCTCTGCCCAGTCCATCCCAGTCTGCCGTGCTGGGAGTCCCTTCCCGACCACGGGTCCCTGAGGGTGCTCAAGGCAGCAGGGTCACCAAGTCCTGGATGGAGCTGAGGTCCCAGGATGGATCTGGGGGTGGGCCTGGGGTTCCCAGGATGGTTCTGGCTGGCTCAAGTTCGGCTGGATGTCCCCCAGGATCCCCAGGACTTTCCTGGGTACCCCTCCCCATGGCCTGGTGCTGGGGTCTGTTCTCACCAAGCAGGGTCCTGCCTGTGCCCTCACTGAGCCTGTGAAGTTCAGTCACCACAATTCCCCAGGCTGTCCCGGTTCCTCTGGTTCCTCAGGACCCTCACAGGGGGCTCAGGGTGGGCTGCAGTCCCTGTCACCCAGGGTCAAAGGGGAGAAGGTGACCGAGTGTCACCTGGTTCCTTCTTGGACTGCTTGGAGGGGGGTGACACCTGTGTCCCCAGGTCTGGTCACTGTGGCTCATCAGGCCAGGCCCAAGAGCTCCATGGGGGTGAAGATGAGCTTCATGAGGATAGAGGTGGGGGGCTCCATTAGGATGAAGATGAGCTCCAGTGCAGCCCCTCTCCCTGTGGGTTCAGGACTCTCCTGGGTTGCTCCTGCCCTGCCCCATTGACCCCATCAGGTTCTCTTTAGGTGCCACATGAGGTTCTGTCACTTGAAGCTGCTCTGACCTGTCCCTGCAGGGCTCACCTGCTCCTTCTGCTCGGTGCCAGGTGCTGCCAGCACCTGTGAACCCCCTGAGCCCCCATGAGACCCCTGAGCCATCTGAGACCCCTGAACTCTGTGAGATCCCTGACCCCCTGTGAGATCTCTGAGCACCCCATGAGATGCCTGATCCCCTTTGAGACCTCTGAAGCACCACGACCCCTTCAACATCCCATGAGCTGCCCTGAGCCTGTGTGAGCCCCCTGGCCCCCCGTGAGCCGCCTGACACATTCCTCCCACAGCTGGGTGAGGGTCTTGGTGCCAAGGAGACGCCACAGCAGCGATTCCAGCGGTTGCAGCACGAGGTGCAGGAGCTGCTCCGGGATGTGGAGCAGATCCAGGTGAGCTCCCACTTGTCCTGGGGCAGGGCTTGGGGCTGACAGAGCACCTGGGTGTGCAGGTGAGCAGCCACCTGCCCCAGGTGAGCTCCCACCTGTCCCAGAGTGTGTCCTGGGGTGACACAGGCCCTGTGTGTCCCCCCAGAGCTCAGTGAAGGAGTCGGGGGCTGAGGAGGAGCTCACGCCCATGGCCCTGGCCAGGCAGGTGGAGGTGCTGAAGCAGCAGCTGCTCAGCTCCCACCTGGAGAAGGTGCTGGGCCCCGGTGCCGCCGTCGACTTCGCTGACCCCGAGGGTGCCCTGGCCAAGTGAGTGGGGGACAGGACCCTAGGGGGGCGTGGCAGCATCCCTGTGGGGCTGGGACAGGGACTCTGCCCACCTTGTCCCCTCCTGCCTGTCCCCAGGCGGCTGCTGCAGCAGCTGGAGGTGGCCAAGTGCAGCAAAACCACTCCGGGGAAGGGCCCTGCGCGGGGGCCCCGTCCCTGCCGGCGATGCCGTCACCTTCGAGCTCTACTGGAGGCCGGAGCAGGACCAGTTTGCCCAGTCTGCCAAGGTGAGTGGGGGGCTGCTGCCCCCAGGGCATCCTGTGAGGGAGCATCACACCTGGGACCCAGCCCCACACTGCGGTCCCAGCACCTCACCCCAAACCCCACAGGTGTCAGAGCTGGAGAAACGTCTGGCACAGCTGGAGGCGGCCATGAGGTGTGAGCCCGACAGCCAGGTGAGCGCCCAGGTGAGGGGGCTGCCCTCCCTCCCTCCTGCCCTGTCCTTTATCTGCCTTCTCCTGCCCCACTGACACTGTTTCCCCCCACAGAACCCACTGCTGGTGGGGCTGAAGGGCTCCAGCCTCATGGTGAGTTGGGCGAGGGGGGTTTGGGAGCACCCGTCCCCCGCCCCCAGCACTGTCCTCACCTCTCCCCCCTCCCCAGGACACGGTGCAGGTGCTGCAGGCCAAGGTGAACGTTCTGGATGTGGCTGTGCTGGATCAGGTGGAGGCTCGGCTGCAGGTGAGGGGCACTGGGGGGGCACTGCTGAAATTGGGGGACACTGCTGAAATTGGGGGACACTACTGGATTTGGGGGCCCACTGCTGGATTTGGGGGCCCACTGCTGGATTTGGGGTCTCTTTCTTCCCCCACACCAGAGCGTCCTTGGGAAGGTGAACGAGATCGCCAAGCACAAGGCCACAGTGCAGGACGCTGACACCCAGAGCAAGGTATGGGCTGTGGGGCCCAGAGGCCACGGGGGAATCCAAAAAAATCCCCCCAGGCTGCGCTGACCCCCCCATCTGCTGCCCCCCTGCTGCCCCCCAGATCCACCAGCTGTACGAGACGCTGCAGAGCTGGGACGCTGTGGCCAGTGCCCTGCCCGACGTGGTGCAGCGCCTGGTGACCCTGCGGGACCTGCACGAGCAAGGTGAGGGCAGGGGGGGCTCAGGGACACCTGCTGGGAGTCACTGCCCTCCCCAGCACTCAGGTGTGTCCCCCTCCAGCCACCCAGTTCGGGCAGGTGCTGGTGCACCTGGACACGACGCAGCAGGAGATCGCGGGGGCTCTCAAGGACAACGCGGTGCTGTTGGCTGAGGTGGGTCCCCCTGGCCCCCCACTCACTCACCCCTGGCCCCAGGGTCCTCACCTGCCCCCCATCACCCCATCCCCACTTGCTCCCCCAGGTGCAGAAGACGATGAAGGACAACCTGGCCATCGTCGAGGACAACTTTGCCGACATCGATGCCCGCATCAAGCGGCTGCAGAAGTGACGAGACCCCAGGACACCCCCTGGGGGTCCCCTGAGGACTTCCTCGGTCCCCCCCCGCGACCCCCTGGGCCCTGTGACCCCCCCCCCCACAGGTCCCAGCTGCTGCTTGTAAATACCCTGGCTCGGCCCCCCCAGCACATCCTCTGTCCCTGTCCCCACTGGGGTCTCTGCACCCCTCAGTCCCCACGGGGGGTCATCCCTGCCCCCCTGCTCCGTCCCCATGTGTGGGTCTCTGGGTCTCTGGTCCCCCCATACCCCAATAAACAGCTCAGCTCCAAATGTGTGTCGGCATCTCTGATGGGGGGGCAGGAGCAGGGCCCCCCCGAACCGGGGTGGGGTGTGCTGGGATAGGCGTGGACAGGAGGCGAACCTCGGGGTCAGGAGCCCCACAAGGATGAGGGGCTGGGGGCCAGCTGGACCCCAAAGATGGGGGGGGTCTCCAGCCCTGCTCCCCCAGGCCCCTCACACCGGTTCTGCAGCCCCCCATTCATACAGCCAGAGCACCCCCATGTCACCAGCTCCCCCCAGTTCCCCCAGTCCCACCATCCCTCCCAGCTCCCGTGCCCCCAGTTGTCCCAGCACCCCCAGTTCCACCCCCTCACCCCAGAGCCTCCCACTTGCCATGGGAGGGGCCCTTGAGGTGGGGGTGAGGGGATGGGGGGGCCGAACGTGCCCGGGGAGGCTGAGACCCCTCTCCCGCCCCTCCTCCCGTTAATCCCGGCCAATTTCCGTAGGGAAACGAGAACCTGGGGCATCGAATCCCCGCCCACCCCCGCAATCCCCGCCCACCCCTCACAATCCCCGCCCACCCCTCACAATCCCCGCCCACCTCCGCAGTCCCCGCCCACCCCTCACAATCTCCGCCCACCCCCGCAATCCCCGCCCACCCCTCACAATCCCCGCCCACCCCCGCAATCCCCGCCCACCCCCGCAATCCCCGCCCATTCCCGGGGAAGCCCCGCCCCCTCCCGTGCCCGCTGGGGGGCGTGGCCCATTTCCCGCCATTGCATCATCCCCGCGTGACCCCCCCCGCGCGCCCCTCCCGCGCGCTGGGCGGTGCCGCTCGTCCCGCCTCCGGAGCACTCCCATTGGTTGGTGCTTCCCTGCCAATCACAGCTCTCGCGCTCCCATTGGCTGCTGCCAGCGCGAGCGTTGCGTCAGGCTGCTCTTAAAGCGGCGCGGCGGGGGGGGCAGGGCGCAGCGCGGGACGATGCGGACGAGGATGAACCGGGGACAGCGACCGGAGCGGGGCCGGGGGGAGCCGGGACCACCCAGAAAGGTGCGGGGAGGGCGTGCGGCAACCCGAGGAGCGGCCCCGGGCGGCCCTGGCTGAGGGTTTCCGCTCGATTCCGGGAGGGGGACCGGAGCGCCCGCAGCCGCCTTCGTGAGGGGGGGGGCGACCCCCGGCGAACCCCCCCACTCGGGGGTCACCGATCCGAACAGCATCCCCTCCCTCCCTCCTTCCCCAGGCATCCAGGAGAAAGTGTGTCCTCGCCGACCACCACACCTGAGAGTAGGTAAGGGGACATCCCCCCATACACGCGCGCCTTTGGGTTCCGGGGCCGGCCCGAGCACCGGGGGTCCCGGCCCGGGTCACCCCTCACTCCCTTCCCGTTCTCTGCTCCCTCCCGCAGCCCGTGCCGGGCCCGACGTGACAATGGCGGCCGAGGGGCTGTGGGGGCCGGGCGGCCCCCCCGGCTGGGAGCTGGAGGGGTGGTACCAGGACCTGCAGGAGGTGCTGGCGGCGGAGCCCCCCGGAACCGCCCCCACCTGGGGGCCTGAGCAGGTGAGCGCGGGGCCGGCAGCGCCCCCGGGGCGGGGGGCGAGGGGAGGGGTCCCCCCTCCATCACCGTTCCTGGTCCCGCTCTCTCCGCAGGTGGAACCGGGCCCGGGGAGCTGCGGGCTGGACCTGGCTCTGGCCGAGGAGCTGCTGGCGCTGCTGGGGCCGGAGGGAGCGGCTCCAGCGGAACCCCCGGGCGCGGCCCCCGGCGGGAGCGGCCTGGCCCGGCCGGGCCCCGCCGAGGAGGAGGAAGAGCCGGAGGCGCGGGGGGCGCGGAGGAAGCGGCGCGGCGGCCCCGGGGCTCCGCGGGAGCGGGACGGGGAGCGGCGGGTGCGGGAGCTGACGGCGCACAACGAGCGGCTCCGGGCGGAGATCCAGCGGCTCAGCGCGGAGGTGCAGCGCACCCGGGCCGCGCTCATCGACCGCATCGTCAACCTGCGCCAGGTGTAGCGGCTGCCCCGGGGCCGGGACGGAGCGACCACATCGTCAGGCTGTGCCGGGGGAAGGTGTCCCCGCAGCTGGGGACAAGGACTCTGCTGCCCCACGGACTGGGGTGGGGCAGCCCTATGGCTGACGGACACTGCGGACAGACGAGTGGATGCAGTTTCTCCGTGCCATTGTACAGCTCTTGTTCATTTATTGCACGCATCTAACCACAACCACTATGGCCCAGTTTGGTTACTGGGGCTACTTCTTCCGCTTGCCCTTGGGGACCTCAGGGCTCCGGCCTTCGGCCAGTGCCAGCTGCCGCTTCAGCTCCAGCAGTTTGGCCACCTGGGCGTCCACCTGGGCCTTCTCAGCCTGGGCAGCCTTCAGCTGCCTCACCAGGTTGCCCTGAAGAGGTGGGAAGAAGGATTTGAGGATGTGATGAGGATTTGGGAGGGGGTCTAAAGGCATGATAGCCATGCCCCACGCCCTGTCTCCCCCCTCACCTGCTTGGCCACCTGCTCAGTCAGCTCCTGGATCAGTTTGGGGTCACCTGGAGCTGCAGAAGTGTTGGGGGCTGGAGTGGGGACTGAGGCTGGGGGGGGTTCTTTGGCCTGTAAGAGGAAGAGATGGGGATAAGCTCCTCTCACTCCTATTCTGGGCAGGTGCAGCTCACCTGGGGCTCTACAACAGCTCTGGGCTGGGAATGGGAGGGACAGAGAGGGTGGAGCTGCAGGTGCCCAAGGTGGGGGAGCTGTGGGGGGTACCTGAGCCCCCACTCACCTGCGTTCCCCCAAAGCGCTGGCGCAGGGCTTCCACCTGCTCGGGCTCCAGTTTCTGGAACAGGGGGCTCACCTGGTGCCAGCAGGGACAGAGGGGTCACACCCGTGGGGGGACACACCCCACTGCCCCCCGTACAAGGCAGGGGCAGGGCCTGCCCGCCCCCCGGGCCCCCCCAGCCGTACCGTGCCGACGCGGTGCCCGGCGGGCAGGGTGCAGGTGAGGCCGGGCCCGAGGCCGCAGCGCTCCGGGGGGATGCGGAGCTGGCCCTGGATGGCAGCGCTGACCCCGGGCACGAAGGGCTGGAGCAGCGCGGCCAGAGCGGCCGCCACGTTCACGGCGACACCGGTCACTGTCCCTGCACGCTGCCTGGGGGGGACACGCTCAGTGACACCTCTGTGACCCCCCAGGGACCCCGTGTCCCTCTGCCACGTTCACTGCCAGGCTGAGGACCCGTGTGCTGCCTGGGGGAACAACACTGCTGTGCCCCTTGTGACCCCCACCCCGTGCCCCACCTTCACCCCCTCCTCGGTCAGTGCCTGTGTGGGGCCAGCAGGGACCCCCCTGTGCCCCCCCTCCCCCCCAGCTCCTGGCTGGCTCCATCCCTGCCCTGTGCCCCCCAGCAGTGCCAGCCCCCACCCCTGACAAGACCCAGGAGTGGGGACCCCTCCATGGCACCCCCTGCGCTCCCCAGGCCACGCCCTCTACCCCCTCAAATCGTGGCTGTACCCCTCTGGTGTCCCAATCCCCACCCGTGACCCCTCCCTGTCCCCCCAAGCCCCCTCGGTGCCCCATCCATCCCTACCTGTCCCTCTCATCGCCCTTGATGCGCTTCCAGGGCTCGTTCACCTGGATGTACTGGTTGCCGTGGCGGGAGATGCTGAGCACGCACCTGAGCGCGTCGCGGATGCTGAGGGGGCAGGGGGGGCACAGGTGGGGCTGAGCACCTGCAGGGGAGGCTCTGTCCCCCCTCCCTGCGTTTTCAGACCCTCAGGACCCACCGCACTTTCTCCATCAGCTGGTGGTACTGGCGGATCTCCAAGGTGAGCCGGGCCAGGAGCCGCTGGTCCTCAGCTGTGAGCACCATGTCGGGCACGGTACCTGCGAAGAACTTGCACACGAACATGCCAGCCCTGGGGACAGGGTGGGGACAGGTGTGAGCACAGCCTGGGGACAGGTTAGGGACAGGTTGGGGACAGGTGTGAACACAGCCCTGCGGACAGGCCAGGGAGAGATGTGAGCACAGCCCTGGGGACAGATTAGGGACAGGTGGGGGACAGGTGTGAGCACAGCCTGGGGACAGGTTGGGGACAGGTGTGAGCACAGCCCTGGGGACAGGTTACGGACAGGTGTGAGCACAGCTATGGACCAGTCCCCTCCCCCCAGGTGTCCCCACACCTGTTGATGAAGTTGCCCAGGTTGTTGAGCAGCTCTGAGTTGTTCTTGAGCAGGAGGTCAGCCCAGGAGAAGGCGCTGTCCTGGCCCTCGGGCCGCAGGTACAGCAGGTAGAAGCGCCAGACGTCGGCAGGGATCCCGGTGTCCTTGGCCATGTCCCCAAACACGCCCACGCCCCGGCTCTTGGAGAATTTCCCATCCTCGTAGTTCAGGTACTCTGGGGACAGGTGAGCACCTGCCATGGGGAGCTGGCTCCTCCCAGGCACAGAGCAGGGGGAGTGTGGAACCCTCCCGCACCTGGGGACCCCCCACACACCTGGGGACCCCCCCACACACCTGGGGACCCCCCCCCCCACCTGGGGACCCCCCCCACCTGTGCCCGTACCTGTGGCGATGAGGTGCTTCACCAGGGTGTAGTTGTCATCGGCGCCCAGCAGTGAGCAGGGGAACACGACGCTGTGGAAGGGGACGTTGTCCTTGGCCATGAAGTTGTAGAGCTCCACCTGGCAGGTAAAGGGGACAGGTGGAGATGTCAGCAGAGTGTCTTGCCCTGTCCCCACCTGCACCATCACTCGCCTCCTCCTACCTGCTGGGGGTTCTTCCACCACTGCTCCCACTGCTCAGTGTAGTTGGCTGTGATGGACAGGTACCCGATGGGAGCGTCGAACCACACGTAGAACACCTGGGTGAGGGCGACACCTGAGCAGGTGAGTCCAGCAGAGAGGGCCCAGCAGGGGCCCAGCAGAGCACCTGGGGCCAGGGGGGACCCACCTTGTCACGGAAGCCGTCGAGGGGCACCGGGGTGCCCCAGGTGAGGTCGCGGGTGATGCAGCGCGGTTTGAGCCCGTCCCGCAGCCAGGTGCGCGTGATGTGCCGCGCGTTGGCCGTCCAGTCACCTGAGGCCCAGGTGCGCTCCAGCCAGGCCTCCAGCTGCCCCTCTAGCTGTGGGGGACACGGGTGGGACACTTGGGGTACCTGGGGAGCCCCATCCCCACTTCACTGCTCCCCCAGGGGTGCAGCTCACCTTGGGCAGGTCCAGGAACAGGTGCTGGGTGGGCGTCACCACCGGGGTACCACGGCAGACCTTGCACTGGGGGTTCTGAGGGAAAACGGGGTCCCCAGCGTTGGGGGGGAGATCCCCAAAAGTGGAGCGGGGGTCCCCAAAGGTGGGGCAAGGGGTGTAACCAGAAGTGGGAGGGCTCAGGGTGAGTTAGGGAGGTCCTCAGAGGGAAGGAGAAGTGGGGGGTCCACAGGGGCTGCTGCCCCACCTTGAGCTCCACAGCGTTGATGAGCTTCCCACACTTGTCACACTGGTCCCCACGAGCCTCGGCGTAGCCACAGAAGGGGCAGGTGCCCTCCACGAAGCGGTCGGCCAGGTACCGCCCACAGCTCTCACACCTGAGCTGCTCCAGCGTGTCCTGCAGCAGGAACCCCCGCGCCAGCAGCCGCTGGAAGATGTCCTGGGCAATCCTGGGCAGGGAAAGGCAGGCCACGTTAGCCACAGCTACCCCTGGCACAGGTGGGGCTCACCTGGCCTGGAGGGGCTCACCTGAGCTCCTGGGGCTCACCTGGTCTGCTGGGGCGTGGTGGTGCGGCCGAAGTGGTCGAAGGAGATGCGGAACCAGGCGTAGACGTCGGCGTGCACGGCGTGGTAGCGGTCACAGAGCTCCTGCGGGCTCAGCCCCTCCTCCAGCGCCCGCGTCTCCGTGGCCGTGCCGTACTCGTCCGTGCCACACACGAACAGCGTGTTCCAGTTCCGCAGCCGGCAGTACCTGCAGCACACACCTGGGTGTGGGCACCTGTCACACCTGGCCATGGGCACCTGTCACACCTGGCCATGGGCACCTGTCACACCCGAACATGGGTAGCTCTCACACCTGGGAGTGGGCACCTGTCACAGCTGTGGGGACACTTGTGACACCTGAGCATAGGCACCTGGTACACCTGTGGGGCACATCTGTAACACCTAGGACTGGGCACCTGTTACAGCTGTGGGGACACCTGTAACATCTGGGCATGGGCCCCTGTCACAGCTGTGGGGACACCTGTCACACCTGTGCAGCACACCTGTCACATCTGGGCATGGGAACCTGTCACACCTTACCCCATGTCACCCCCACAGCTGGCAGCACCTGCAGGTGCACATCTGTAACACCTGTGCAGGTGTGCAGCCAGCCCAGCCCCCCGCAGCCTCACCTGGCAAAGGTGTCGGCGCTGAGGACGCAGCCGATGATGTTGCCCAGGTGAGGGACGTTGTTGACGTAGGGCAGCGCGCTGGTGATCAGGACGTTCCTCTCACCCTCCACAGGTAACCTGGAGGGGAGGGGGCGTCAGAGCAGCGTCCCCTCCCCGCCCACACCCCCTGGTGTCACCTGGACACTCACACAGGTGTCCGTGGCTGCCGGGGCGGGGGCAGCGCCGCGGGGCCCTGGGCCCAGATGTCCACGGCAGCCGCGATGTCGTCGTCGGTCAGCGTCCGCTCCGGCCCCTCCTCGTCCTGCGGGGATCAGGTGAGGGGGGCTGCGCCCTCCCCTTCCCCCAACCTCCCCCCCGGGGCCGGGGCCGCACCTGGGGCTCGTGGCGGGGGGCCAGGAGGGGCGGGGGGTGCTGGGCCAGGTGGGTCCGGAGCTCCCGCAGCGCCTCCGGCAGCAGCGCGGCCGCGTCCCGGCACGGCTCCCACAGGGACATGGCGCGGAACCAGGAGCGCAGCACCTGCAGCTCACCTGTGTGGGAACAGAGCGGGGTCAGCCCCGGTCCACCGGGGACACCCCCTGACCCCCCCGACCGGCTCTTACTGGGCAGACTGGTCTCGTCCTGGAGCACTGGGAACAGGCTGCCCCACACCACCACGTCAGCCACCGAGGCGGCATCCTGGGGAGATACAGGTGTGTACTGGGGGAACTGGGGACACTGGGAGGGACTGGGAGCGTCTTCTGGGGTCACTGGGAGTACCATGTAAGAGGAACAGAAACAAACTGGGACAAACTGGGGACACTGGGGTGGGCACTGTGTGGTGGTGCCAGGTGAAGCCAGGACTGGGAGCTGCAGGGTGGCACTGGGTGGACTGGGAGGCACTGGGGGCTGTTTTCCATACGGGGGGCAGCAGTGTCCCACCCTCCCTCGGGGCACACACGGGGACAGGACTGGGGACACACCTGCCGGGCAGGTACCAGCGAGCCCATCCCCCCTGCCCAGAGCCCCCCACTCACCCCGGCCAGGTGGGTGGTGCCGCTCCGGGCCAGGTGCTGCTCCAGGTGAGCCAAGAGGTGCTGCAGGACCCCGAGGGTGTCGGGCCCCGCCCGGCCCTGCACCAGCCTCAGGTACAGGGCAGCGGCCACCGCGGGCTGGGGACAGAGCAGGGTGACATCGGTGGGGACAGGGGAGCACAGAGAGCCCCGGGGGGCACAAGGGGGGGTCGCTCACCTGCAGCTCCGTGGCCTCCCATTCTAGCCACTGCGTGGTGAGGTCGGTGGGCTCCTCCCCTCGGCACAGGTAAAAATACCTGCGGGGGTTAATGGGAGTCGGGGGGTCCCGGGGTACGAGAGCGGGGGTCGGGGGATAAAGGGGGTGTTGGAGGCGGTTCTGGGGGTTTGAGGGGAGGTTTTAGGGGATGCTTGGGGCTGGTGTCGGGGGAGCCCCCACGCCGCCCGTACTCACTGGCAGATGGCGTTAGCAGAGAACAGGACGGTGCCGTTGTCCAACTCCAGCTCCAGCCCGGGACCCCGCGGGGGGCTCGGGAGGGAGCGCGGCCGCTCTGTGGGGAGGGAGCGGCTCAGCCCGCGCGGGGGTCCCGGGGCCGGAACGGGGAAGGGGGTCGGGCCCGGGAGCCGCGGGGCCGGGTGTGCGCTCCGGGGGGGGTGTGAATGTCCCGCTCTCACCTGCGGGGCCGCCCAGGTGCGGCCGGACGGGCGCGGGGGCGGCGCCGGCGGCCGCGAGCACCTTGAGGGCGGCGGGAGCGCCCGGCGGGACCCGGAGCCGCATGGCGGGAAAGGGGCGGGGCCGCGCGGGGCACGGCGGGAGTGGCCGAGGGGCGGGGCCAGCGCTGCTCGCCCCGCCCCCGAGCCAAGTCTCGCGAGAGCGAGGGGCAGAGTTGCCATGGCAACAGGGACGCTGCTGCCGGGGCCGCCATGGCCGGGATGGGATCCATGGGATGGGATGGGATCCATGGGATGGGATGGGATGGGATGGGATCCATGGGATGGGATGGGATCCATGGGATGGGATCCATGGGATGGGATCCATGGGATGGGATCCATGAGATTGGAACTGGGATGGGATCCATGGGATGGGATCCATGGGATGGGATCCATGGGATGGGATCCATGGGATGGGATAATGGGATGGGATGGGATCCATGGGATGGGATCCATGGGATGGGATCCATGAGATTGGAACTGGGATGGGATCCATGGGATGGGATCCATGGGTTGGGATGGGATAATGGGATGGGATCCATGGGATGGGATAATGGGATCCATGGGATTGGAACTGGGATGGGATCCATGAGATGGGATGGGATGGGATCAATGGGATTGGAACTGGGATGGGATGGGATCCATGGGATGGGATGGGATCCATGGGATGGGATGGGATCCATGGGATGGGATGGGATCCATGGGATGGGATGGGATAATGGGATGGGATCCATGGGATTGGAACTGGGATGGGATCCATGGGATGGGATGGGAATTCCGGGATGGAGCCCAGCCGCGTCCAGGGGCGCTCCTGGGTGCTCCCAAGCCCGTTCTGGACCGAGTCTGATCCCGGGCTCTGAAGGGATCCAAGGAGAAGGTTGGGATTTTACCCCAAATTTTGTGAATTTAACCCAAATGTAGTGAACTTACCCAAATTTCATTAATTTAACACAAATTTCATTAATTTAACCCAGATTGCAGTGGGTTTAACCCAATTTTTTGAATTTACCCCTGTTTAAACCACAACTCCCCATCAAGTTTAACCACTTTTTATTTTTCCACTTAAATATTCTCTTTAAATACAGCATCATCCCGGGAAACTGCGGAAAAGCGGGAAAAATGAATAATAGTGGGGAGAAGCTTTGGATTCACTTGGGAGCATTAAATGTGGAATTAAAACGGAAATTAAAAACTGAAAAATAAAATATAAAATGCAACAAGAAAAAAAAATAAAGGAAACTTAAAAGGAAATAAAAAGGGAAATAATTGGAATTGAAAAAGAAAGAAGTGCAACTAAAAATTAAAAAAATAAGAAAGCAATAAAAACAGAGAAAGGAGATAAAAATGAAGTTTAAAAAGAAATAAAAATTAAATTTAAAAGGAAAGAAAAATGAAATTAAAAATTAAAGGAATAAAAAACAAATAGAAAAAAGAGAATAAAAAAATAAAGAAGGAAATGAAAATGACATTAGAAGTTCCGAAGCCACTTTGGGGGCCCTGGTGGGGGGAAGTCTGGGGATCCCCCAGGGTTTTGGGGGGCCTGGGGGAGGGGGGGCAGTAGCACCAGCGAGGGGCCAGATCCATGAAATCCAGAGGATCGAATCCAATCAAGATGAGAAGGCCAAATCCCACCTGGATCACACCAAGCCCATTTGGATTTGGGTAAAAGTGGGATCAATCCAGGAATTCCGTGGCTCGGGAAGCACCGACTCAGGAGATCTGGGGGATCCAGCCCAGGGGGGCAGGGCAGGGTTTGGGGGCACCTCCCCTCCTCCCCCAGACCAAAGTGGGCAAAAATCTGGATTTGGAGCCATTTCTGGGGGATTTGGGCACCTCCAGGAGGAGAAGCCCGGACCCAGGGGGGGTTTGGGGGTCACTGAGGCCCTGGATTGGGAACTGGCCCCTCCCCACCCCAACCCCCTTTTAGACCCCTGGAAAAATCCACCTCTAACCCCTTAAAGCCAATCTGGACCCCCTTAAACCCCCCCAAACCCCTTGGAACCCTTTTAAACCCCCCTGAACCCCTTTAATTATCCCTTATATGCCCTCTAGATATTTTTAAACCCCTTTTGAACCCTCTTAAAAAATAACCCTTTGAATCCCCTTAAACCCCTCTGACTCTGCCAAACACCTTGGTATCTCCTTTGAAGCCCTAAAAAACCTCTGAACACCATTAAATCCCTCCCTGAATCCCTAAAAACACCCTCGGAACCCTCAAATCCCTGTTTGAATTCCATTTTAAACCCTTTTTGGAACCCCTTCAAACTCATTTAAGGCCCCTGAGCCCCCTTTTAAACCCTCTTAAATCTTCTGAACTCACTTAAACTCCCTTTTGAGCTAAAAAAGCCTTTTAAACCACCTTAAACCCCACCTGAGCCCCTTTAAAGTCCTCCAAACCCCCCAAAGCCCTTCTTAAACCTCCCTTCAAATGCCTAAAAAAATCCCTTTCACATTCCTGAATCCCCCTGATTTCCTAAGACCCTGTAACTCTTTATCAACCCCTTCAGATCCAACTGAACCCCTTTTAACCCCCCATAAACCCCCCTGAACCTCTAAACCTCCTAAAAACCCCTCTGAACCCTTTTCAACCCCAAAAAAATCCCTCAACGTCACCATAACCCCTAAAACCCCACTCTGAGCCCCCTTAAACCCCTTTTAAACCCTCACCCCCTCCTGAACCCCCTTTTTAACCCCCCCACGGGGGGCAGGTGAGCCCCAGGAGCACCAGGGGACCCTCAACCCCCAAAACTGGGTGGAGGTCAGACCCCAGCGTGGGAAAACTGCTGGAAAAGCCAACGGAGAAATCAAAATTCAGGAAAATAAAGGGGTGGCAGCAGCTGGATTGGGGGATTTGGGTCCCTGCGATCCCAAGGTCTGGGAGCATCCAGGTGAGCAGGTCCTGAAGGCACAGACCAGAGCAGGTGAGCAGATCCAGGGTCTGGGAGTGTCCAGATGAGCAGATCCAGAGCAGATCCCACAATCTGTAGGGTCCAGGTGAGCAGAATGCAGGATTTGGGGCACAGGCCCAAGCCGGTGAGCAGATCCCAAAATCCAAGAGCATCCAGGTGAGCAAATCCCAAGGGCACAGACCCAACCTGGGCTGGGCTGGAGAGCAGCAGCCCCACCCCACATCCTGATTTTCCACCACTCTTGCCTCCTCCCAGGCTGGAATTGCTCCTGGCCCAGGTTGATTTCACCTGGCTGGAGCCAAAAAAAGAGGGAAAAGCCCCAGAAATGAGAAGTTTCACCCCAAGACAGATCCCAGAGCCTCAGGAAGGTCTGGAGCACAGGCGGGTTTTCCACAAATCCCAGTCCAAGGAAAGGCTGGAAGGACCAGGTGAATTCTCCAGGAGACTCCAGACCTGGAGAACCTGAATCCATCCCAGTCTGACCAGTTTGATGCCAGTGGAGATGCCCAGAGCCAGAAGGAGCACAGGTGAGCAGGAAGCACCTGAGGAGCAGCACAGGGAGTTCCAGGTGCTCCTTCTCACTGGAAGTCAGGCTCACCAGGAATGGTACATCCATGGGATAACAGGAGCTGGACACCTGTGCACACCTGCAGGGCTCTGATCCTGCTGCCATCGGGTTGGATCCTGAGTGCTGGAGTGGCAGGACAGGTTCTTTGGGAAACACAGCCAGGTGGGGCTCACCTGGATGGATGGAGCTCACCTGGGATGGGCAAGGAGCCAACCGAGAACTCAGGGATCAGGAAGGGCAGGGCCAGGTGTCATTGCACCCATGGGACACCTGTGCACACCTGCAGGGATCGCTCCAGGACCACCTGGAACGGGCCGGGATCACAGGCAGGGACAGGGACATTCCAGCAGCCTCACATTCCCAAATCCTGGTCCTTGCAAGGGCAGCTCCTCAACAGCTGCTGGAAAGATCTCCCAGCAAGTGAATGAACATTCCAGAAGGTTCTGACAGGTACAGGTGATCAATTCCAGGCCAACGAGGAGGTGAAGTTGGTTCAACTCCCCAGAATCTTCCAGGTGAGTTTGGGGATTCCAGTCCTGGGTGTCCTGTGGCAGTTCCAGGTGCTTCCCAATCCATCCCAGCTGCAGGTGAGAGGGAGCATCACCTGGATGAGGTGGGATGGGATGTGGCCCAGGTGAAACATTCATTAAACAAACAGGAGTTAGGGAAAAAAGGCTTTTTCCCCTAAAAACAAGGAAAGTGGAGGCAGCTGGGGGGACACAGAGCTGCCATGGGATCCAGGAGGCTCCAGCTCAGGTGAGTCCTGGCACAGGTGACCTCTGTCAGGTGAGTGAAGGACTCCTGGCCCCGGGCCAGGCAAATCCTCTGTCCAGAGCAGCCCCCACCAACTAAATAATCAATCCATGGAATAAATAATGGAGCCAGAGGGCCTGAGGCCACTCATATGGGCAGGTGGGGGTGCTCCAGGTGCTCTGGGAGATTTTGGGGTGCTCCTCCCTTGCTCACAGCAGCAGGGACAGGTGGGACCCCCAGCTCCTTCCCAGGGGGGCTGGAGGCTGGAGCTGGATGCTCCACGTGGCCACTCCCACCCTTGGCACCCGCCCGTGGCTCCACCTGGCAGTAGAGCCCAGGTGCATCGGGCAGGTAAGGCTGGGAGCCGCCCTGGGCCGGCTGCCCAGCAGGGTAGCACAGCACAGAAGATTCCAGCGGGAACTGGGCTGGGATGAGGATGGTGGAGGTGAGCCCGGGGCACGGGGGTGGCTTCACCTGCCAGGTGTCATCCAGGTGCTCCCCCAGGACACAGACCCCACCCCCCTCTCCCCCAGAGCCGCTTCCAGAGTCTTCCTCAGCCTTCAGCCTCTCCAGCTCCTCGGCCGTCTGCAGGTGCAGCACCGCCCGCTCGTTCTCCGCCAGGTATTCCTGGAAGTCCTGAGTCTCGGGGGGCTGTGGGGGCGGCCAGGTGGGGCCGGGGAGGGCGGCTGCTCCCTCCTCTTCCTCCTCCTCGCGCCGGTTCTCCAGCTCCAGCTTCATCAAGGTGTGCAGGAAGTGGGTGCGGACGCGCAGGGGGTTGAACTCGATCCGCCCGGCCACGTTCCCGCAGCCGTCCCGGGAGCAGCCGCACGGGAACGACGTGCGATCCACCTGGGGCAAGGGCACAGCTGTGGGAGCCCTCCCAGCACCTGAACCCCACACCCAGCATCGTGGAGGGGGCTTATCCCAGCCAGGTGCCTCCACTGGGAAGAGATGTGGATGACCCCACAGGATCCCCCTGGAGCCTGAATCCTACCCCAGAGCGATCCCAGATCCCACCTGGACAGCAGGAATTTGGCTCTGGAGTGGGGAGGAGTTTACACATTCCAGATATTCCCAAAACACACCTGGAGCTGCTCCTGCTCCTTGAAGGAACAAGAGCATTCCAGCACCTGTTGGACCACAAATCCCAGCCGCCTCACCTGGCACTCTCCACCCCTCCAGGAGCGAGGACACGGACAACACCTGGCTGACCTCGAGTGCCACGAGTCCCCCATTTTCCCAGGTCACCTGGCACACCTGGCTCTCCCCACTCCTCAAGGAGCGAGAGCACAGGCACAAGGAGCAGGCTGGCCCCCACCCTGCGGCTCACCTGGCACTGGATGCCGGCCTGGCTGCAGGCGCAGGTGCGCGGCTCGCAGGTGAGGCGGCAGAGGCAGCCGCACTGCTCGCGGGACAGGCGCAGCGCCCGCAGCTCCTGCCGCTCCTCGGCATCGATCCTGCGCACGCCCGAGGCGCGGAGCAGCGCCCGGCGCCGCTTGGTGGGCAGCGGCTGCAGGTAGAAATAATCGCCCACCTCCACCTGCCCCACGTCCAGGTCATCGTCGGACACGTCGGCCAAGGTCAGCCCCGCGGCCTCGGCCGACGGCACCGTCCCGTTCTGGGTCAGCTGGGGATGGAGGGACACGCGTGGGGATGTGGGACCGTGGGAGGTCACCTGGCCAGGTGTCCTTCCCTCCGCCCAAACTGAGCCTCTCCTTGTCCCTCCCAACACCTGTCACCCCCAGGTGCCACCCAGGTGTTTCCCACACAGATTTTTCCCTGTACCTCCTAAGATTCCCTCCAAAGTGTTTCCCACTTGGATTCCCCTCAGTTTGCCTCTTCCAACCTCACCCAGGTGTTTTTCACTTCCCTCCCACAAACCCGCCCCACCCCAAGGGCTTTCCCACCAAACCCATCCAGGTATTTCCCACCTGACTCCCCCAAATCCACCCCCAGGTATTCCCCATCACCTGGGTCCTCCACTGCTGCCCCTCCAGGTATTTCCCACCTGGATTCCACCCTCCCTCCCCAGGTATTTCCCACCTGGATTCCACCCTCCCTCCCCAGGTATTTCCCACCTGGATTCTGCCCTCCCTCTCCAGGTATTTCCCACCTGGATTCTGCCCTCCCTCTCCAGGTATTTCCCACCTGGATTCCACACTCCCTCCACGGGTATTCCCCACCTGGATACCCTCTGTCACCCCAAATCCACCCCCAGGCATTCCCCACCTGGGTCCCCCACTGCTGTCCCTCCAGGTATTTCCCACCTGGATCCTCCCTCCCCAGGTATTCCCCACCTTCCTCCCGCAGATCCCCGCTCACCTCTCTCCTCCTGGCGCGCAGTTTCTCCCTGCGGAGGTGCTGCCGCAGGTGCTGTCGGTGGCTCACCTGGCGCAGGTGAGCGAACTGGCTGAGGCTGTACCTGCGGGCGCGGTGGTGCCGCGGGGCCATGCCCAGGGAGCTGCCGCCGGCGCTGGGCACGCAGGTGAAGCCCTGGCGCCGGGCGAAGTAGTAAACGGTGACCTGAGCGAAGCGCACGCGCTTCCCGCCCCGGCGCGCCCGCGAGCGCCGCAGGATGGACGGGGCTGCGGGCACAGAGCGCGTCAGGGAAGCCATCCCAAAAGTCACCCCCATTTCCCACCCCAAAATTTAAAAATACCCATTAATTCCTCATAATTCCCCTTCAGGATTCCTCCAAACTCCCCCTCTCAGACCTCTCCCAAAATGCCTGAAATTCTCCCCCAACTCCTCCAAAGTTTCCCAAAATTCAAAGGAAAGTTAAGCCCCATGAACTCCTCAAATAACTCCCCCCCTAATTTCCCATTAATGCACCAATGCCCTAAACCTTAAAAAAATCCCAGAATTTTCCCTGATCTCATTAAAAAAAAAGTAAAAAATCCCTCCAAATTCTCCCAAAACTTAAAAAAAATCTCAATTGTCCCTCAAATTTTAAAAACTCATCAAAAATTAAAAAAAACTCCTAAAATTCACCAAAATGAAAAAAAAGTCCCCTAAATCCCCAAACCCAACTAAAAACCCCCAAACCCAAAATTTAATTATAAAAATTCCTATTTTGTAAAATTCCCCCTGAAAACCCAATAATTCCCCCCTGAATTATTGCTACAAAATTCCCCCATAATTCAAAAAAATTCCACAGCATTCCCCCCAAAATTCCCTAAAACTCCCCCCAAAAAAAAAGGGAAGGGAAGGGAAGGGAAGGGAAGGGAAGGGAAGGGAAGGGAAGGGAAGGGAAGGGAAGGGAAGGGAAGGGAAGGGAAGGGAAGGGAAGGGAAGGGAAGGGAAGGGAAGGGAAGGGAAGGGAAGGGAAGGGAAGGGAAGGGAAGGGAAGGGAAGGGAAGGGAAGGGAAGGGAAGGGAAGGGAAGGGAAGGGAAGGGAAGGGAAGGGAAGGGAAGGGAAGGGAAGGGAAGGGAAGGGAAGGGAAGGGAAGGGAAGGGAAGGGAAGGGAAGGGAAGGGAAGGGAAGGGAAGGGAAGGGAAGGGAAGGGAAGGGAAGGGAAGGGAAGGGAAGGGAAGGGAAGGGAAGGGAAGGGAAGGGAAGGGAAGGGAAGGGAAGGGAAGGGAAGGGAAGGGAAGGGAAGGGAAGGGAAGGGAAGGGAAGGGAAGGGAAGGGAAGGGAAGGGAAGGGAAGGGAAGGGAAGGGAAGGGAAGGGAAGGGAAGGGAAGGGAAGGGAAGGGAAGGGGATCCCGAACCCGCCCAGTTCCCGGTCCCAGCTCACGCCCGGTGCTGCCGGAGCTGCCGCTGTCGCAGCTGTCGCCGCTGTCACTTGTGGCGATCTCATCGTCCGAGGTGGCGCCGCTGGATGCGGCCGATCCCAATCCCGATCCTGATCCCAATCCCGATCCTGATCCCAATCCCGAATCCTCCGGCTTGCGCTTGATCCCGGCGCTCGGGAGCGCGGCCATCGGGGCTCGGCTCGCATGGAGAGCCCGGCGGGGACGGGACGGGACCACCCTGTGGAGAGCACCGAGACATTCGGGATCCCTGCGGATCACCAGCACGGCCTTCCCGGGCTTTTCTCCCAGCTAAATCCCCCAATCCAACAGAACTCGTTGGTGCCAGCCCATCCCGGTGCTGGGTGTTCGTATTTCATGAGTCACGGTTCCACGGGATCGCCAGGAGAAGATTCTCTGGATTTTCCAAGAATCCTGCCCTCCCCATCCCTGATAAATCCTGATCCCAATGGGAGATCCCCGTGTCATCCCGGGACATCCACACAAACATTTACACTTTGCTCCAGCTTCCTCTATCCCAGCTTTTCCATTCGGGATTGATTTGGGATGGAATTCACCCAAAATCAAAGGAAAAGTGCTTTTTTTTTTGTTGGGTTTTGGGTTTTTTTGGACAGGCAGTGCCAGATTCACCCTGGAATATCCTGATCCTCCCCAAAATTCCCTAAAGTTCAGAAAAAACACCAGATGCTCCAAGAATTCCCAATCCATCAGAGATGGCAGATCTGGAATGAGCCTCCCTGGGATTTTCCTCCCTCACACCCTTTAATCCAAAAAAACTCGAAAAACCCAAAAAAACCCACGGTGATATTTGGGAAAATTTCCAGCTCCAGATTGGGCAAAGGGAATTTTTGGACCTGATTCCCACTGGGAATCTTCCAGGATGAATTTGGGAGCACCCCCAGGATGTTCTGCAGCCCTTGGGGGGTTGGGTTTTGGGTGGGATTTGCCAGAGCAGGAGGAACTGACAGATCTGGATCCAGCCCAGGGATCCTTCCCCTGTCCCCTCCAGAAGGGAATGTTGGGGTCCCAAAGAGCAGGATGGGAATTCCCAGCCCATGCACCAGTTTGAGGTGAAATCCTGGGTTTTGGGGTGGTTTCTTTGCAAGTGAAAGTGGGAAATCCTGGTGGTAGAGGGGGAAAAAGCAGGAAGGAAGGAACTGATCAATCCCAATCCCAGGAGGAGTGGAGGAGGAGAACACCTCCCAACTTTCCAGCTCCCTGGAACTGCCAAAAAATCCTCAAATTATTCCCTAAAACCGCATTTCCATGGAAAATTAGAGATGGATCCCATCATCTGCACAAAGATTCTTCCCTGATGGATCTGTCAGGATGATTCCTATTCCTCACATCAAAGCCCAAATTATTCCAAATTATCCTTTCTGTGGCATAAAGAAACTCCTGGAAGAGTCAGAATGAAGGGAAAAAAGAACCCCACAAATAAATGAAAATATCAGGTTTCCATTTTTCCCCATTTTTAAATTGGAAAGAATTTGAAATGAGGAAGAAAAAATGGGTTCAAATGCTGAGGGAGGAGCCAGGGGAATTGGGGAATTCCCATTGTTTCAAGGATTAAACCTCACCAAAAGGAATAACTATAAATTTTATTCCAACGTTCCAGAATCACTTTTGGAGTAGGGAAGGGATCAGGAGAGTCTGGGATTCCTGGAAGCACAGGAGCTGATCTGGAAAAGCTCCTGGCTGAAAGGTGATCTGAGCAGGGTGGGAAAGCTGGGACCATGTGGAACCACCAGGAATCGTCCATCCCACACCTGCTCGAGGTGAGTGCCAAACCTGGAATGATGAACCCCTTTATTTCCAGCTATTCCAAGAAATTAGGAATGATTTCCCAATTTTCCAATCCTCTGAGCATGCTGTGGATTCTGGGATGGCTCCCAAAATCCCAACCTATATCAAGGGCTCAAGGAATTAGAAGATTCTCAAGAATTCCTGCTTGCACTCCCTAGATTCCAGCAGCAATTTTTTTTTTTTGTTGAAGATAATGAGATTCCCATGAAAACTGAGAGCCAAAAATGGATTCTCTTGATGGTTTTGAGGGATCAGAAGTGTCAAAAGCAGGGATCCAGGATACTTCAGGATAAGAGGGGAATGATCCATGAGCAGTTCTGGTGGAACCCACCCAGAAAGGGTCTGAGAACCTCAGTGATTCCAGGTGTTATGCCAGGGCAAGAATTAGCAAAATAAAAATGGGATTTGGGGATGTTCACCAGGAATATTTTAGGAGTCTGGATCCTTAAGGAATTGGGCAAGTTTTCCAATGTTTTCCCCAAGGATTCAGCTCAGCAGCTGAAAGGTCCGTGGATTTCCCAGGGATTTGAGTCCATCCCAGGTCATTGCTGACATTCCCAACACTCAGCTCTGAGTTTTTAGGATGGAAGGTGGAAAATTTGGGTTCCTCAGGGAAATCTAGGATACAGCTCCCATAGAGCTCCCAGCATTTCTGCAACCAGCATCCCAAGGAGCACCTGTCCATTTGAGGTGAGAAGGAAAAATAGTTCCAATGCTGAGGGAGGGGCCATGGGAATTAAAGGATTAAACCTCACCAAAAGGAGTTCAACTAGTAATATGAATTTTTTCCCATGTTCTGGAATCACTTTTGGAGTAGGGGAGGGATCAGGAGAGTTTGGGATTCCTGGAAGCACAGGAGCTGATCTGGAAAACCTCCTGGCTGGAAGAGGCGGGGAAGGAGGGACAGGTGCCCCTCCCAGGGTGGGCAGGTGTTGGGGGACAGAGAGGTGACAAAAAAATCTCCTTGGGCCCTGTGTCCATCACTGGAATTAGGAGATAAAGGTGGATCCATGGAACACCTGGATCCAGAGGCCCAGGAGGTGAAGGGGCCCTGGGAAGGGGGGACAGGCTCCCCCCCAGAGGTGCTTCCCAAGTACCTGGAGAGGGTCAGGTGGGGGGCAGGGGGGATGGAAAAGGTGATCCCACAAAACTCCCTGGAGCTGGAATCAAGGATAAAGGTGGAACAGATCACAGAGCACCTGGATGCAGAGAGGAGCCCAGGACAGGTGAGGGTGGGGCAGCAGGAGCCCTTCCCGGGGCCCAGGTGCTCCCCTCCCCCCAGAGAGGTGCCCCCACACCTCACCTGAGCTCAGGGTCATGTGGGACCCCCAGAATCACCTTGGGGGTGAGGCTGGAGAGGGATCAGCCCAACCCCCTCACAGCCCCAGTACAGCCTCTCCCCCACCTTTGGGGACACCTGACACCCCAGGTGTGACCACCCCCATCAACATCATCACCGAGCAGCTTCTCGGGGACCCCCCCAACACAACCCCTGTGTCCCCCATGAGGTTCCCCAAGGCCACCCACAGGTGCCAAGGCCACTCTAAGGACCTCCAATGCCACCCCCAGGTACAGCAAAGGGGGGACCCCACCTGCCAGGACCCCCCAGTTGCTCCCTCCCCAAATGTGTAGGGGGGCCCTACACAGCCCTACAGGCCCCGATGCAAGGGGAGCTGTAAGGGCCCCTCACATCCTGTACAGGACCCAACGGGGACAGGGAACTGAACCCCATCCCCTACAGCCACCCCCACCCCTATGTCCTCCCATACATTTCCAGCAGCAGCAGGCCTGTATTTTATATAGCCCCCCACCCAATCCCCTATAGATTCGCAGGTATAAAGACCCCCCTCATCCCCGAAAGCCCCCCTCCCCCCCCAGACTCTATATCCTCCCATCTCCTACAGACTCTTGGCTATAAGGTGCACCCGTTCCCCCTATAGCCCTCCCACCATCCCCTACAGGCGCTCCAGCTTTAGGGCACCCCCTTGCCCTGGACGCCCTCAAGCCCCTCCCTTGCACATCCCCCATGGCCCCCGGCCCGCTGTGAGGCCTCTCAGCTGTAAGGGACCCCCTCCCCTATAGCCCCCCCCAGCTATAAGGTCTTCCCATCCACAATGCCCCCCTCCTCCCAGCCCCCCCCCATCCCCTGCAGCTCCCCGGGCTGTGAAGCCCCCAGACCCTTTCACCCCCATCTCCTATAGGGGCCCGCCGCTCCCTCACAGCCCCCCCAGCGCAGCCCCCAGGCCCCTGCAGGAGGAGGCCGCCCCCCCCCGCCCTCCTTCCAGCCCCCGAGCGCACCGAGCCCTGCCCCACCCTTCCCCCGCCACTCACCGGTGCCCGGGGGGGTCTGGAGGGGCCGGTCCGGCCGGGTGGGGGCGGGGGGCGTTGGGGGGGCCCCGGGGCCGGTCCCGGGGGGGGTCCGGGGCCGGTCCCGCCCCGCCGCGCGCGCCGACAACAATGGGGCCGCGGCCGCTGCGCCGCCGCTTTTATACCGCCCTGCGTCACGTGATTCCCCGCGCCGCCACTGCTCTGCCGCGAGGCACCATGGGAAACCGAGTTCCCTGGGGAGAAAGTGCTGCGCTGGCGTGGGGTGTGATGGGAAATGTAGTCCGGAAATGGGGGATATGGAGGGCTGTGGGCGATCACGGACTCGTGGCAGGGTCTGGGTTGGAAAGGAACTTAAAGCTCAGCCACTTCCACCCCTGCCGTGGGCAGGGACACCTCCCACTATCCCAGGCTGCTGCAAACCCTGCCCAGCCTGGCCTTGGACACTTCCAGGGATGGGGCCATAGCTGCTCTACGAAATCCATTCCAGGGCCTCCCCACCCTCGCAGCCAGGAATTCCTTCCCAATATCCCATCCATCCCTGCCCTCTGGCACTGAGAAGCCATTCCTGTGTCCTGTCCTTCCATCCCTTGTCCCAAGTCCCTCTCCAGCCTCTCCTGAGCCCCTTCAGGCCCTGGAAGGGGCTCCAAGGTCTCCCTGCAGTGAGGTGAACACCCCCAGCTCTCCCAGCCTGGCTCAGAGGGGCACCAGCCCTTGGAGCAGCTCCGTGGCCTCCTCTGGACTGGCTCCAGCAGCTCCAGGTCCTCCTGTGTGGGTCCCCAGGGCTGGAGAAGCTCTGCAGGTGAGGTTGTTATAAATGCGAAGGCAAAATGAGGTTAAATATGAAAACAATTTATTATAAAACAATTTCAATAAACAAGCAACGAAAGGAAAAAACCACAATAAAATAAATCAGCGCAGCGCTGGGTGGACAGGGGTCTATACCCAAAGGTATAGGGTTTCCCAAATCCATGCTCGAGAGTTCTCAGTCCTGGGTTTTTATAGGGGTTTTGTGTCCTGAGGCTATATTCCAAGCAAGCACCACTCAACAAAGGTCCTTGATGGTTGGATGAATGGATTTCCTGGCGTTGAGGCACTGAATCAATAGACGTTTGGGCAGAGTCTCCTCATATGCAAAAAGATCCTGGGTGTTCCTTGATTTCATCTTGGGTTGAGCCATCAGGACGGAGTGGTTGGGTCCGGTTGGAGCCGCTGGATATCTCCGCTGGGCTTCTCTTTTTGTCCAGTTTGATTGCTTCCCCAACCGTGGCTTGCAGGGTGTGGTGTTTAGGTCCAGTGATGAGTATCTCGTCCTGGCCCGTTCCTTTGTCAGCTTGATGGCCCTGGCTCCTTTCTTTGTCCAGCCTGACGGCCCGTGTCCTGCTTATTCTCTTAGGTTGATGGGCGCCGGCTAGAATCGTTATCTCTTGCGGGTATTTGCTGCTGGGTTTAGGGAGGAATCCTTGGCCACACTATATTTTATGTTTTCTTATATTATTATAAATACAGATATATTTATTTAGGCTTTCACGAATTTTTATTCATTAATACATTTATCACAGGGTCTCACCTGAGCAGGGCAGAGGGGCAGAAGTCCCCTCCCCTCTGCCCACGCTGGGGCTCAGCCCAGCTCGGGGGTCTCTGGGTGCCCGTGGGTGTGGCCAGGATGTGTCCAACACCCTCAAATCCTTCTCCCAGGGGTCACCCATCCCCCTGGATCCTTCTCCCAGAGTGCTCCCAGTCCCTTCCCTGCCCAGCTGGAGTTTTCCCAACCTGCACTCGGCTGTGTTGAATTTCCTGAGGTTCCCACAGCCCCGGCTCTCCAGCCTGTCCAGGGCTCCTGGGATGGTAAAAACGTGATGGAACCCTGGCCTGGGACCCCTGGCTGGGGACATCAGGTGGGGACATCGGGATGGAACCCAGAGACATCGGAATGAGGCTGAAGACACCAAATGGGACATTGGGATGGGGACACTGCCCTGGGAAACCAGGATGAGGACATCCAGGTGGGACACAGAGATGGGGACATTGGGATGGGACACCAGGACAGACACTGGGATGGGCAGCACCAGGATGGGTCACTGGGATTGGGATGCTGGGCTTGGACAGTGAACTGAGGCACTGGGGGCCACATTCCAATGGGATGCCAGGCTGGGACACCGGGCTGGGACATTGAAATGGGACACGATGGAGCACTGGGATGGGACAAAGGTGGGATGGGACATAAAACGGGGACGTTACAATGGATGGGACATAGGGAGGGGGACATGGGGTGATGTCCCAGGAGCCCCCAGCTGTGGCTGCCAGGGGCAAGTTTGGGAGGGGGACAGTGACATGGCCTTGGCAGTCCCATGGGGACACTGAGGAGGGGCTGCAGGGCGGCCCCAGGTGTCACCTGAGGGTGTCACAGGACCCTCGGGGCGGTTGCTGTGTAGGGTCTTGTCCTCCCAAGCTGGGGGACCCCAACAGCAGCCCTGCCATGGCCTTGGCCCCTCAGGGTCTGTGTCCTGTGTGTCCTTGTCCACCACATGTCCATGTCCCTGTCCCTGGCATGTCCTTGTCCTTCACATGTCCCCTGTGTGTCCCAGCCGTGTTCCTGCCATGTCCTTGTCCCCTGTGTGTCCATGCCCACATCCTGGAGTGTCCCTGTCCCTGCTGTGTCCCTGACCACCACACGTCTGTCTCCGTGTCCCCAGAGCGTCTGTCCCGGTCATGTCCCTGTCCTTGTCACCACTGTCTCCATGTCCACCATGCCCATGTCTGTGCAGTGGCATCTCCTCGTCCCAGCGTGTCCCATTGTCCTGGTCTGGCCTTTTCCTTGTCCCTGGCACGTCCATGACCCTGGCGTGTCCCCTCCTGTGTCCTGTCCCATGTCCCATCAATCCCCACGTGCCTGGAGCATCCCTGTCCCTGTCCCTGTCCCCATCCCTGTCCCCATCCCTGTCCCTGTCCCTGCTGTGGTAAATTAATATGTGAATAAAAATTCGAAAAAGGTTCAAGTAATATATATATGTATATATGTGTGTGTAACAATATAAAATGTAAAAAGAGAAAAAAAAATCCTCGGATCCGATTGTGGTGCTTCCCCGGGAGGCACCAGGATTCAGCCAACACCCAGATAACGATTCCAAGGAGGCACATCAACCCGAGAAGAATGGACAGGACACGGGCTATCAAGCTAAACAAAGGACACAGGCCCGGACGAGATATCGTCCGAACCTGAGCGCCTCCGCCCTGCCGGCACTGAAGAAGCGATCAAATTGGACAAAGGAGAGGAGCCAGCCGAGATAAGCCCTGGGCTCCAGGATGGGTCCCACCACTCCACCACAATGGCTCCGACCAAAAATGATATCAGAAAGACATCCTGGACCTCTTTGCATATGAGGAGCTCCTGCCCAACGTTGATTGACTTTATTCTTCAGGGCCAGGAAATCTATTCTTCGAACAATCAGGGACCTTTTAGCGAAGGATGCCCGCTTGGAATTTGGCCTCGGGAAAGAAACTGCCTATAAAAACCCAGGCCAGAGAACTCTCGAACGTGGATTTGGGAACACCTATACCTTTGGTATAGACCCTGTCCACCCAGCGCTGCGCTGCTTCTTTTATTGTGGTTTTTCCTCTCGTTGTTGTTTATTATAAAAATTGTTTTATAATAAATTTTCTATTTTCTATTTAATCCAAAATTGCCTTTCAATTTATAGCACCTGCCATGTGCCAGGAGGGACCCTGGAGGGTCTGGGCTGGGGAGGGGTCCAGGAGCATTCCTGTGGAAAATCCTCCTCCTTCACCAAAGGAGGCCCAGGAGGAGCCACACCCAGGAGGAGCCACACCCACTGACCACACCCTGACCACACCCACTGACCACACCCACCAACCACACACTGATCACACCCTGACCACACCCTGACCACACCAAACCACACCCACCAACCACACACTGACCACACCCTGACCACACCCTGAACACACCCACCGACCACACCCTGACCACACCCTGACCACACCCTGAACACACCCACCGAACACACCCACCGAACACACCCACTGAACACACCCTGACCACACCCACCGACCACACCCACCAACCACACACTGACCACACCCACTGAACACACCCTGACCACACCCTGACCACACCCTGACCACACCAAACCACACCCACCAACCACACTGACCACACACTGACCACACCCTGACTACACCCACCGACCACACCCACCAACCACACCCTGTCCACACCAAATCACACCCACTGACCACACCCTGACCACACCCACCGACCACACCCTGACCACACCCTGACCACACCAAACCACACCCACCAACCACACACTGACCACACCCTGACCACACCCTGAACACACCCACCGACCACACCCTGACCACACCCACTGACCACACCCTGACCACACCCATTGACCACACCCACCGACCACACCCTGACCACACCCTGACCACACCAAATCACACCCACCGACCACACCCACCGACCTCACCCTGACCACACCCACCGACCACACCCTGACCACACCCAATCACACCAAATCACACCCACCGACCACACCCTGACCACACAATGACCACACCAAATCACACCCACTGACCACACCCACCGACCACACCCATTGACCACACCCACTGACCACACCCAATCACACCCACTGACCACACCCACCGACCACACCAAACCACACCCACCGACCACACCCTGACCACACCCACACCACACCAAATCACACCCACTGACCACACCCTGACCACACCCACTGATCACACTCTGACCACACCCACCGACCACACCCACCAGACACACCCTGACCACACCCACCAACCACACCCAATCACACCAAATCACACCCACCGACCACACCCACTGACTGCACTGACCACACCCTGACCACACCCAATCACACCCACTGACTGCACTGACCACACCCACTGACCACCCACTGACCACACCCAATCACACCCACTGACCACACCCCCCAGTCCCCCTGCAGACCCTTTAGCCCCTCCCATCCCCAAAGCCCCTCCCATCCCCTGTAGCCCCCCCAGTGGGCGAGGCCTGCCCCCCCCTCCCCCCCCGGTTTTTGGAAGAAAGAGGCCGATTTTCGGGCTGGTTAAAATCTCACCATCCATTGGGTAGAAAAGGGCGGGGCCGCCCCTCCCCCAGCCCCTCCCCAGCCACCCCGGGGGGTCCTGGGGGGAGGGGCCGAGACTTGGCACAAAAATCCTGGCGGCAGCGCGGGGGAGGGGCTGGACAATAGAAAACTGAGTCGGGGACAACAGGAGGGGGGACCCGACGCCCGGGGGGACCCCGCCACCGCCCCACCCCCAAAATACAAAAGAGCTAAAAACACCGCGGGGGGGCGGGGGGGCTCCGGGGACCCCGCGGGCCCGTGGTGGCCCTGGGTGGTGGCACTGGGTGGTGGCCCATGGCAGTGGCCCTGGGGGTGGCCCTGGGGGTGGCCCGCAGGTGGCCAATGGTGGTGGCCCACGGGGCACCGCTGGGAGCAGCCGGTGGTGGTGGCACATGGCATGGGGTGGCCCGTGGGAGGGGTGGCCACCGTACTGATGACCCTTGAGCTGGACCACAGTGGCAGTGGCCCTGGAGCTGGTCACCCCGGGGGTGGCCCTGTGTCACACCAGTGGCAGTGGCCCTGTGGGCACCCGGGGGAGCCGGTGGTGGTGGCCCTTGGGGTGGCCCCCACAAGGGGCAGCCACCCCAGGGGTGCCCCGGGGTTGGCAGCCCTGGGGGTACCCTGAGGTGGCCGGCAATGGTGGCCCTGGGGGTGGCCCACAGGAGATGTCCCGTTGGGGTCAGCGGCCCTGGGGGTGTCCTGGGGTGCCCCAGATGTGGCCGGTGGTCCATGGAGTAGCCCACGGTCGTGGTGGCTCTGGGGACACCGCAGGGGTGGCTGGCAGCAGTGACCCTCGAGGTGACCAGGAGCCCTGGGAGTGATGTCCATGGAGTGTCCCGTGGCCGGTGACCCTGGGGTGGTGGCCCCGTGTCACCTCTGTGTCAGTGGCCCCGTGAGCACCCTGGGGGTGGCCAGTGCTGGCGGCCCATGGGGTGCCCCGGGGTGGGGGGGGTGTCACTCCCGTGGCACCCCAGTGTCAGCAGCTCTGTGGCACCCCAGGGCTGGCCCGTGGTGGCCGGGGCCGGTGGCCACTCCTAATCGCCGGCCATGCACTTGAAGCGGTTCTTGAAGAAGAAGAGGCGCTGCTTGAGGCGCAGGCTGTCGTCCCGCGCCGCCGGGTACCGGTACCGGTTGTACTGGCGCTCGCCCTCCGAGCGCCGCCACGGCAGCGCCAGCTTGGACGCGTGGTCCACAACCACGTCCTCGCACGAGCCCACGTGCAGCACCCCCCAGCCCATCGATGAAGAACTCTGGGGGGGAGAGGGGCGCCCCAAAATGGGCTCAGAGCAGCCCTGGGGTGCCTCACCCCAACTCTGACCCCGTGGGCCCGTGGTGGGGGTCCCTGGAACCCCCCCTTATCTCTGACCCCTGATTTGTGGGGGTCCCTGGAACCCCCCCTTATCTCTGACCCCTGACTTGTGGGGGTCCCCAGCATCCCCCCTCATCTCTGACCCCTGATTTGTGGGGGTCCCTGGAACCCCCCCTCATCTCTGACCCCTGACTTGTGGGGGTCCCCAGCATCCCCTCCACCCCCGCTGCTGCCCCAGGGGTCTCCCTAAGTTCTCTACCAGA
Organism: Periparus ater; assembly: GCA_032357785.1. NCBI lineage: Eukaryota > Metazoa > Chordata > Aves > Passeriformes > Paridae > Periparus > Periparus ater. Next base: position 727,943 of record CM063637.1, read on the forward strand.
GAAATTCCAGTCCCCCCCAGGACTTCCCTCATGATGATCCCAGGCCCCCCACAGGACCCCAAGATCCTCCAAGAACCTCCCAGCCCCTCCCGAGCCCTCCAGACCCCCCGGGCCCCCTGCACTGCCCCCTCCCCCACCTTTAGCCACCCCTCCTCCCCCTGGAGACCCCTGGACACCCCCAGGACTCCTTGATGCCTCCCAGACCCCCGAGGCCCCCTGAGCCCCCCTTTGATCTCAGGACCCCCCCCCACCTCCCCTTCCTGGAAACCCCCGGACACCCCCAGGTGCTCCCACTCCTCCTCTGTGTCCTCCTGGGGTGCCCTGCAGCTCCTCCCAGCCCCCCATGAACGCCTGTTTGGGTCCCCCGCCCCTTTTCGGGACCCCAGAACACCCCGGACACCCCCAGGCACTCCCTGCTCGCCTTCCTTGGGACCCTCAGCACGGCCCCCAGGCCATGGACCCCCCATTCCAGTCCTTCCCTCCCTCCCCCTGGATCCCCAGGGTTCCACATCCCACTCCCCTCCTCCCGGGACCCCCCTCGGCCTGCCCCCAGACCCCTCAAGACCCCCCCTCATCCCCCAGACCCCTCAGGACCCTGGGAACCCCCAGGACCCCAGACACCCCCAGGACCCTCCTTGTCTGGAACCCCCTTAGACTCACTCCCCCAGACCCCTCAGGACCCCTCCTCATCCCCCAGACCCCTCAGGACCCCGGGCACCCCCAGGACCCTCCCACCTCTTCCAGCCCCCCCGTCCCTCCCCCCCGCGCCCCCCGCCCCTCACCGAGATGAGCCACGCGGCGCAGGCGGGGTCGAAGCCCACCTGCCGCACCTTGTCGGTGCGGGCCAGGAAGAAGTTGACGACGCCGTCGGTGACGACGCAGGCGGGGAATCCGGCGAGGCGGTGGTGGAAGCCGGGCCGGGTCCGCAGGCAGTCGCCCCCCGCGCCGCCGCCCCGCACGCTCAGCCGCTGCCGGTACGTGGTGGTGTAACCCGTGATCTCCCGCACCGCGCCGCCCACCTGCGGGGAACAGCGGGGCGCTGGGGGGGCGGCACCGCGACCCCCGGGACCCCCCCGGACCCCCCGGGACCGCCCACCCCTGGGAAGGGACGGGACGGGGCCGCTGAGCTGGGGCTGCGCCAGCACCTGGGCACCGGGACCCTCTGAACCCCCTCGGGCACCCCCTGAACACCTGGACACCGGGACCCCCTGAGCCCCCAGCTGGGCACCGGGACCCCCTGACCCCCCCCGGGCACCCCCTGAACCCCCAGCTGGGCACCGGGACCCTCTGAACCCCCTCGGGCACCCCTTGAACCGCCAGCTGGGCACCCCCTGAACCCCCACCTGGGCACCGGGACCCCCTGACCCCCCCCGGGCACCCCCTGAACCCCCAGCTGGGCACCCCCTGACCCCCCACCTGGGCACCGGGACCCCCTGACCCCCCCCGGGCACCCCATGAACCCCCAGCTGGGCACCGGGACCCCCCTGACCCCCCCCCGGGCACCCCCTGAACCCCAGCTGGGCACTGGGAACCCCGACACCCCCACCTGGGTATCCCCTGAACCCTCACCTGGGCACTGGGACCCCCTGACATCCCCCCCGGGCACCGGGACCCCCGGCACCCCCCTCATCTCCGTTCTGCGGCACCGGGAGCCTCAGGACCCGTTCAGCTCCCCCCGGGGCTCAGGAGCTGCCGCAGCGGGGCTGCACCGGGAACCGCCCCAGGGAACCCCGGTGTCACCACCCCGGGACAGCCGGGACCCCCAGCATCGCCCACCAGGGGACACCGGGACAGGAGGCACCACGAGCACCATCCCAAACCCCGGGGACCCTCTGGCCACCCTCTGCCCGCCCGTGCCCGGTGCCCGGTCCGGCCCGGTTCTCTCCAGCGCTGGAACCGGGCGTGGGAGCGAGGCCGCCCTCCCCAGAGCGGGGGGATACACTGAGCCCCCAGCCCCACAACGAGCCCCGCTGGTGCCCCCAGCTCCCCCCACCCCCTCGAGCCCCCCACACCCGGTCCAGGATGGTTCTGTCCAGCACTGGGAGCCAGGACCACCCCCAGAGCACAGGGACCTGCTGCCCGTGCCCCCCGAAGCCCCCCGTGCCCCCCACAGTCCCCTGCAGCCCCCCGTGCCCCCCACAGCCCCCCATGCCCCCCGTGCCCCGCACCAGGTCCAGGCTGGTTCTCTCCAGCACATCCACCAGCTTCTCCAGCCGCGTGCGGGGTGTGAAGATGAAGTCATCGTCCACCCACAGCACGTACTTGGTTGTCACCTGCGACACCGCCAGGTTCCTCCCGGCGAACCAGCCCTGCGGGGGCAGTGTGGACCCTCAGCCACCGCACCGACACCCCACGGGTGCCTCCCCTGAGCCCCGTGGCCCTGACAGAGCCCCGTGTCCCCCACCCCTGGGGACCAACAGCTCTTCCAGGCCTGGTGTCCCCCCTTCCCTGGGATCCCACAGCCCTGACAGACCCCCCTGTCCCCCATCCTCCGGACACCTCGAGCCCTGCCAGCCCCCCATGAGCCCCCCGGCTTCCTGCCACCCCTCTCTGGGGTCCCACTGCTCTGACAGGGTTTGCACATCCCCCTTCCCCCAGGGACCCCCGCCCTGCCAGCCCCCCCTCCCACGCCATGTCCCCCCTCCCAGAGAACCACAGCCTCACCAGAACCCCAGTGCCCTCCCCCTCTCTGGGGTCCCACCGCGCTGCCAGACCCTTCTTGGGGACCTCAGCTCCCGTCAGCCCCTGCCAGGTCCCACATATCCCTCAGCCCCGTGGCTCTGCCAGGCCCCCCGGAGCCCCGACACCCCCCGTGTCCCCCTCAGCAGCCCCACCTTGCCGAAGGGCATGAGGTAGTGCTCCAGGTGGGGCCCGGACAGGGGCTCGGGGCGCTGGCTGTCATCGGCCACCACGATGGTGACGGAGGGGTAGAAGCGGCGGATGCTGGCGATGAGCCCCCGCAGTTTGTCATAGCGCAGGAACGTCTTGGTGGCCACCGTCACCAGGGCCGAGATGTTGTACCCTGGGGGTGGGGGGAGGCACTGGGAACCTGCACTCAGAGCACTGGGAGCACTGGAAACCTGCACTGGGAGCACTGGGAGCCTGCAATGGGAGTGCTGGGAGCACTGGGAGATCTGGGAGTCTGCACTGGGAGCACTGGAAGCTCTGGGATCCTGCACTGGGAGCACTGGAAGCTCTGGGATCCCGCGCTGGGAGTGCTGGGAGCTCTGGGATCCCGCACTGGGAGTGCTGGGAGCTCTGGGATCCCGCGCTGGGAGTGCTGGGAGCTCTGGGATCCCGCACTGGGAGTGCTGGGAGCTCTGGGATCCCGCACTGGGAGTGCTGGGAGCTCTGGGATCCTGCACTGGGAGTGCTGGGAGCAGCAGGGGCACGCTGGGGGCGCTGGGTACCCGTCCATACTGGGAGCACTGGGAACCCATTCTGGGAACCCACTCTAGGAGAGCTGGACACTTCAGTTCCAGTCACCTGAGCACTGGGAACCCACACCGGCAGCACCAGTCACCCCAGTACTGGGAGGACTGGGCAGTACTGGGAGCACTGGGACACTCACTGGGAGCACCGAGTGCCCATATTGGGAGGACTGGGCTCCCACACTGGAAGGACTGGGACAGTCCTGGGTTGGGTCACTGGTACTGGCAGAGCCAGGTGGCTCCAGCACTGGGAGCACTGGGATTCTGCCACTGAGGGCACTGGGAGTCTGGTATTGGAGGCACTAGGGGCACTGGGAGTCTGATGCTGGGAGCACTGAACACCCACAGTGGGAGCACTGGGAGCAGTGATGGGAGCACTGGGAGCACTGGGAGCAGTGATGGGAGCACTGGGAGCACTGAACACCCACGCTGGGGACACTGGGGGCACTGAACACGGGGACACTGGGGGCACTGAACACCCACACTGGGAGCACTGGGAGCAGGGATGGGAACACTGGGGGCACTGGGAGCACTGGGAGCAGGGATGGGAACACTGGGGGCACTGGGAGCAGGGATGGGAGCACTGGGGGCACTGGGAGCAGGGATGGGAACACTGGGGGCACTGGGAGCAGGGATGGGAACACGGGCGGGGCTGGTTCGGGGTGCAGGGCCCCGTGCTCACCCCCGTCCCCGCTGCTGTCGCTGTCGCCGTCGCTGTCGCCGGGGCTCCCGGGGCCGTACAGGCGGGGGGGTGGGCGGGTGCCGGATGCGGATGGCGAAGGCGGCGGAGTGGCCGTCGGTGGAGAACTGCACTGCAGGGCGAGGGGGGGCTGGGGGGCGCGGGGAGGAACAACGGGGGGCCGGGGGAGGCTGGAATCCCCCGGGGGCCACCGGAGGACACGGGGAACAACGGGGACATCTGGGACACAACGCGGGCATTGGGGATCGGGGGGGAGCTGGGGACCCAGGGCAGCCAGGGAGGTTTGGGGGTGCGGGGAGCCGCTGGGGGTCCCAGGGGTGCTGGAGCTCCCAGGGGTAACCCGGGGGGGCAGCGGGGTTCCCGGGGGATTTGGGGGTGCCGGGGGTCCCGGAATCAGCTCCCCCCGTACCCACCGATGTCGGCGGTGTCAGGGTGGAACTGGGTGTTGGTGTAGGTGACGAACTGCAGCTGCCGGTTCAGGTGGTCCAGGTGGGCGGCGGCCAAGGACAGGTGAGGCTGCCCCTCCCCCCGCAGCGCCACGCCCTCCACCTCGGCCGCCACCGCCAGCGTTCCCAGCGAGGCCGTCAGGTTCACCTGGGGGCGGCACGTCAGGCGGGGGCCGGGGGGGCGCGGCGGGGACCCCCCAAACCGGGGAGGCTGCACACCGGGGGGGGGGAGGGAGCGCGCCGAGCTCTCCCCGGCCCGGTCATCCCCAATGCCCCGCCCACCCCGGCAAACCACGCCCATAAACCGGACAGACCCCGCCCATAAACCGGACAGACCCCGCCCATAAACCGGACAGACACCGCCCACACACCGGACAGACACCGCCCACAAACCGGACAGACCCCGCCCATAAACCGGACAGACACCGCCCACAAACAGGACAGACCCCGCCCATAAACCGGACAGACCCCGCCCACACACCGGACAGACCCTGCCCACACACCGGACAGACCCCGCCCATACACAGGACAGACCCCTCCCACACACCGGACAGGCCCCTCCCATAAACCGAACAGGCCCCGCCCACACACCGGACAGACCCTGCCCACACACCGGACAGACCCCGCCCATAAACCGGACAGACCCCCGCCCATGTCCGGCACTCCCCCCCCCGCCCACTCTGCTCGAGCCCCGCCCCCTCCCCAGCCCCTCCCTCGCCCCGCCCTCGCCCCTCACCTGGTACCTGTTCCTGGCCGGCGCCTGCAGGCTGAGCCCTGGGGGCCGCGACACGGGGGTGAGGCCCAGAGACCCCCGGCGAGGGATCCCCGGAGGGGACCCCCGGAGGGACCCCCTGCTCCCCATCCCCGTGTCCCCCACAGGTGCCGCCCCTTGATCCTGCGCCTCCCCCCGCTGCCCTCACCCCCGTTCCCCCCATTCTGTGCCCTCCCCCTCGCCTCCCCTGTTCCCCCCCATTTCTGTTCCCCTCCTTGAGCCGGTGCCCCCCACCCCCGTGCCCCCCCCGGCCCCGCGCTCCCCCCCCGCGCCCCCTCACCGGGCACCAGCACCGTCTGCAGCGGCCGCACCTCCACCCCCCTGCGCCGGGTACTCCAGAGGGGAGTTGGCCGGGACGATGAGCAGGCGGTCGGCGGGGGTCTGCACCCTGCGGGGGGGGGCACCGGGGGTTCAGCCGGGGGTCCCTGGGGAGTCCCACCCTGCTCCGGGACTGCTCGGTCCGGGGCACACGCCCCGCACCCCACGAGGGTCCCAACCCCCCTCCAGTGCGGGGCCCGGGGTCCCATCCTGCCCCGAGGTGCCCTGGGGGTCTCCCCCGCACCAGAGCCAGGAGCTGCGCTGTCCCGAGCCCCGGGGGTCCCTCCCGCCCCCTGCACTCACCGGTTCCGGTAATTGCGGGTACTCGCGCTCCCGCAGCCGCAGCTGCCGCGGCCGCTCCCCGGGGGCGAAGGCGCTGGCGAAGTCGAGCCCCCCCCGGGCCGGGCCCGAAGAGCCGCCGCCGTAGCGGCAGCGCCAGCCCCGCCTCCGCCTCCGCCTCGCACGAGCAGCCGTTCCTGGGCAGCAGCCTGTCGCGACAGGGCCGCTGTCACCGACAGCAGCGGCACCGTGACCTGCGGCTGGGCACGGGGAGCCGTGACACCGCCCCGACACCTCCGGTCACTGCCTGTCCCCACCCCGGCCCCGCCGCGGGGCACCTGCGGACAGCCCCTGCTGCCACCCAGCACAGCCCCCACCCCACCCGGCGGCACCTTTGTCACCCGTCTGCCACCGCCCCTCCCCGGGTGTCCCCAACACCCCACCCTGGGGGTGCCCCCACGCCTCAGGAGCCACAGCCCCGTCCTGGGGTGCCCTCAGCCCCGAGTAACCCCATTCCTGGGTACCCGCCACCTCTGTCCTGCCCCAGGCCCCGACCCGTGGGTGCCCCCCTGAAGATATCCCCACCCTTGGGTACCCCCACCCCACAGGTGCCCTCCCCCACGGGTGCCAGCCACCCACCCCGATCCCGCGGGTACCCCAATCCTCCGGGTATCCCCCATCCCACGGGTACCCCGATCCCGCGGGTACCCCCCATTCCCCGGGTACCCCCCATTCCCCGGATACCCGCCTCCCGCGGGTACCCCCAATCCCCCGGGTACCCCAATCCCCCGGGTACCCCCGATCCCGCGGGTACCCCCTGCCCTGTCCTTACTCCATGACTTCCTCCTTGAGGCGGAAGGGCACATGGGGGTAGGCGCGGGCGGGGGGGGGCAGAGGGGGTGGGAGCCTCTCGGGGGGGGGAGGGCGGCGCAGGTCCACACTGGGGGGGCCCTTGGGTGCCCAGAGGTGCAGGTAGAGCGCGGCCAGCGAGGCCGAGGCCACCAGCAGCAGGCACAGCGCCCGCTGCGCCCCCCGCATCCTGCCTGGGGGGGGACATCGTCACCCCAGTGCCCCCCAGAACAGCACAGCACCTCCCAGTGCCCCCCAGAACAGCACAGCACCTCCCAGTGCCCCAGTGCCCAGCGAGGCCAAGGCCAACGGCAGCAGTGCCCAGTGCTCCCAGTATAACCCAGTGCTCCCAGTATAACCAAGTGTCCGAGTATAACCCAGTGCTCCCAGTATAGCCCAGTGTTACTAGTGTTCCTTCCCAGTGTAACCCAGTGGCTCCCAGTATAACTCACTATTCCCAGTGTTCCCCAGTGGCTCCCAGTGTCCCTCCCGTGCCTCCGGCTGGCACCCAGTATCCCCAGTGCAAACCAGTGACCACAGCACCTCCCAGTGACACCCAGTGCAAACCAGTGCCGCCAGTACAGGGCACCATCCCTTGATCCTGCGCTGCCTTCCGGCGATTCCCAGCACTCCCGGTTCCCAGTTTCACCAGTGCAAACCCAGAGTCCTGTCCAGTGCCCACCCCCGATCCTCCGTTCTGCTGTGCTCGCGTGGCACCTCCTCCATCCCGCCCCCAGTGCTCCCAGTTCCCCCAGCACTTCCAGCGCTCCCAGTGCTCCCAGCGCTCCCAGTGTCCCCAGTGCTCCCAGCGCTCCCAGTGTCCCCAGTGCTCCCAGTTCCCCCAGTGCTCCCAGCGCTCCCGTTGCCCTCACCTCGGGGTGGGCGCAGGTCCCAGCGAGGGGGGCTCAGCCCACACTCATGGCTCTGCCCCCCACAGCACCGGCCTGGGGACACGGGGACAGTGTCAGGAGGGTCCCGCACCCACCCCCCGGTACCTCCCGCCGTCCTGCGGCCTGCCCCGGCTCCCCCAGACCCCCGGGATGTGGCTGCAGCCGGGGGGACGCCCCAGAGCTCCCCCAGGGGCTCTTCCCCAGGGTGAGGGGCTCAGGCAAAGCGGGGCTCGGGGGAGACGCCACGTCGGGAGGGGCTGGGGGTGCTTGGGGGGCACGAGGGGGGGGCAGGGAGGGGGCCTGGGAGATGCTGGGGGGAGGCTCGGGGGGCTGGGAGGGGCGGGAGCCCCGGGGATGCGGAGGGAGGGGGCCTGGGAGTGTCCGGGCGGCGGGGGGGGGTGTAGGGATGGAAGATGCGGGGGATGCTGGGGGGCCCGGAGGGTTTCGGGGGGGCCCGGCGGCCCTGGGGGTGCCGCGGGACGCGGGGGAGCTGGGGATGTCTGGGGGGAAAGGCGGCGATGTCGCAGCCGCGGGGCAGTGGCAGGTGCCATCCCTCGTCGCGACAGCCGCGACAAGAGCGGCCCCGGCCCTACCTGGCTCCGCTGCGCGGGTCCCGGCGCTCCGCGGCCGCAAGCAGGCACCGGCACCGGAGCGGGCGGCGAGGGCGCCCCCGGCGGCCCCGGTGTGGAACGGCACCGCCGCAGCCCCGGGAGGGGCGGGGCGAGGCTGCGGGGGGAAAGGCGGAGGGGGGGTGCAAAGAGCGGGGAGGGGCAGGCGGCGGCCGCCACCGAGGCCTCGAGCCTGCCGGGGGTCGGGCCTGTGAGGGGGGAACAGGATCAGCCCCCCCGGAGCGGCTGCCACAGGCCGCGCTTTGTGCCCACGCGTGGGGCGCACAACGGCCCCATTGAGCGGGGGGAGCGGGGGGGCTCGGGCTGAGCTCTGCCGGGACCGGGAGGGGGCGGGGAGCGGAGCCGGGGGGGCTGCGGAGCCGGGGGGGCTGGGGAGGCTCGGGGTGATGCCAGGCGGTTCAGGGAATGCTGAGGGGTCCGTGGGGGGGACTGAGGGGTCCCGAGGGGGCGCTGCGGGGAGGTTTGGGCGGGGTCAGGAGGACACCGGGGGAGCAGAGGGGCACCCAGGTGCCGCGGGGATGGGGCAGGGAGGAGGCTGCAGGCGGCCCCGCTCGCTCGGGGTCCCACGCGTGCCCCTCACCGTGGGCCGGGGCCTCCCCCAGGAGCGGCGCCGGGTCCCCCCTCCCGGCTCCGGTAATCACGTGACGCCCCAGGGATGCTCCGTGCCCTCCACCAATCAGCGCGCGGGGATCGCCTGCATCCCGCTCGGCCAATGGGGAACCTCCGGGCGCTACGTCATCGCGGTCGGCCGCGCCCCGCCCCGCCATTGGCTGCAGCCCGCGCGGGCTCCGGCCAATCGCCGCCGTCCCCGGCCTCGCAACCACCTCGCCCCCGCGGCCTCACAACCGGTGGCGTCATCGCCGCTCGCCGACCAATCAGAGACGTGATTGCCATTGACAGGCAGGTGAAGGAACCAATCGGAATCCAAAGCAGCGGGGCCGGGGCGGGCGCGGGGAGGCGCGGGCGGAAGCGGAAGCGGCGGCGGCGGCGGGGGAAGATGGCGGCGCGGCGGGGCCCGGGGCCGGTGGCGGTGCTGGCACTGCTGGCGCTGCTTGGCCCGGGGTGGCCCCTCCGTGGGGCCCGAGCCGCGCTCAACCTGCAGGAGCTCAGCGAGCTCAAGTACGGCCTCGAGATCCTGGCCGAGCCCGTGCTGGCCGGGCAGGTGCGCCGCGGCACCGGGGCCAACGGCTGGGCGGCGGGAGGCGGGCGGCGTCATGGGGGCCCTACCGGGACCGGCGCACCGGCCATGGGGCTGCCGAGGAGGGGGGCACCGGCGGCGGGTCAGGAATGCGGGGTCCCGGTCCCCCCCGGGCACCGGGAGCACCTGTTCGAGGACGTTCCGGGGCGGGGCAGCGGTCAGGGGCGGGTACCGGGCCCGGGGGCACCGGCCTTTGCTCCCGACTAGGGCTCGTTCCGGGGCCGGGGGCACCGACCGGGGGCTGCTGGAGAGTGGAACGTAGCCGGGGGTTCCCTACAGGGCCCAGGGACACCGAGCCAGGGGCAGAGACGCCCGGACTGATCCGGGGCACCGGCCCGGGCGGGTCCTGCGGGGTCCCGGGGGGGGATCCTGGCCGGGATCGGCGGAGCTGGGGGGACACGGGGATGGGGGAGGGACTGGGCGCTCCGTACCTGCCTCGCTGAGCAGCTCCGCGGGGCCAGCCGGGCCTGGGCTCCCGGGGGGACCGTGACCCCCGGAGCTCGTGGGGCCACGTCTCTGCTGCTGCCGGTGCTCGTGGGCGGCAGGGCCGGATGTGGCTCGGGCAGTGGCAGGGGAGGGGACTCACTTCGTGTTTTGGGTTCCGCTATTTGGACGGAGGGGAGGGGACGCCCCGCCCGCAGCTGCTGCCGGGTTTCTGTCCCTGGGACTCCCTGGAGCTCCTCGAGCTGTGGGGCAGAAGCTGCCGAGCGACCCCCGAGGGTTTGAGGGGTGGAACCGAGCCCCCTGCAGCTGCTGGGGACAGTGACAGGCCCGTCCCCCCAGCCGTGTCCCCCGGGCTGTGACAGTCCTGTCCCCCGGGCTGTGACAGTCCTGTCCCCGCTGTCCCCCGGGCTGTGACAGTCGTGTCCCCCGGGCTGTGACAGTCCTGTCCCCTCTGTCCCCCGGGCTGTGACAGGGCCGGGGCTGCGGTGTGCCCGGGCCCCGGGGGGGGATGAGCTGGGGGATCTGTCCCGTCCCACCGGGGCTGGAGGGACACGGGGGGGGCTGTGGGGTCTCTGGGGGGTCTGGGGGGTCTCTGGGGATTTGTAGGGACTCTGGGGGGGTCTGTGAGGTCTCTGGGGGGATCTGTAGGTTCTCTGGGGGTCTGTAGGGTCTCTGGAGGGGCTGTGGGGTCTTTGGGGGGGCTGTGAGGTCTCTGGGGGTCTGTAGGGTCTCTGGGGGGGCTGTGGGGGGTCTGTGGGGTCCCAGGGGGGGATGTGGGGTCCCAGGGGGGGATGTCGGGTCCTGGGGGATGCCCAGTGCTCTGACAGCCCCCTGGCCCCCCAGCACCAGGCCGAGGACGTGGTGACAGTGGCCTCGAGGTTCAAGCAGCGCTACGAGTGCCGCCTGCCCCCCGCGGCCGTGGGACCCCCCCCCCGGCCCCCCCCGGGACCCCCGGCTCTACAATGGCTCCGGCGTGGCCGAGCTGCTGCGACCCATGGGGACAGCGCCCTGTCTGCTCAAGGTGGCACCGGGGGGACACGGGGGGTGGCGGGGGGACATGGGGGGACACAGTGGGTGGCAGGGGGGACACGGGGGGGTGGCGGGGGGGACACTCCCAGGCTCACCCAGGGACTCTGCTCTTCCCAGACCAAGGACTGGTGGACGTACGAGTTCTGCTACGGGAGGCACATCCAGCAGTACCACCTGGAAGGTGACCTTGGGGACAGGGGGAGGGACAGGGGGGCCCAGGTGAGCCCCACCCCACCAATACCTGCCCTCTGTGTCCCCACTCCCCACAGAGTCTGAGATCAAGGGTGACATCCTCGTCCTCGGCTATTACCAGTCCGCCTTTGACTGGGACGACGAGACAGCCAAGGTCCGTGTGGCCCCCGCCCTGGGGACAGGGACAGGGACAGGGACAGGGACAGGGACAGGGCTGTCCCCGTGCCCACCCCACACCCCTCCTGTCCCTCCAGGCCTCCAAGCAGCACCAGCTGAGGCGGTACCACAGCCAGAGCTACGTGAACGGCTCCCGCTGCGACCTCACCGGCCGCGCCCGCGAGGCCGAGGTTCGGGTAAGGACAGGGGACGCTGCAGGGCACAGGGACACTGCAGGACACAGGGAGGGGACACTGCAGGGCATGGGGAGGGGACACTGCAGGGCACAGGGGAGACCTCAGGGCACAGGGAGGGGAGACTGCAGAGCATGGGGAGGGGACACTGCAGGGCACAGGGGACACTGCAGGGCACAGGGAGGGGACACTGCAGGGCATGGGGAGGGGACACTGCAGGGCACAGGGGACATCTCAGGGCACAGGGACAGGACACCACAGGGCACAGGGGACACCACAGGGCACAGGGGACATCTCAGGGCACAGGGGACACCGGGAGGCACCCGAGGGAAGGCCAGGGTGTCACCCAGACCCGTGCCCGCAGTTCCTGTGTGAGGAGGGTGCCGGGGACTACATCGCCCGCGTGGACGAGCCGCAGTCGTGCTCGTACGTGCTGACGGTGCACACCACGCGCATCTGCCACCACCCGTTCCTGCGGCCGGCCCCGGGGCTGGCCCCGCAGCCCATCCGCTGCCAGCCCGCCCTGTCCCCCGCCCAGTACGTCCAGTACGTGCGTGCCCAAGTCTGTGAGTATCGGGGAGCCCTGGGCTGGGCGTGGGGCTGGGGTGTGGGGCTGGCACTGAGCCTGCTGCAGGGCTGGCACTGTCCCCTTCACCCTGGGGCTGGCACTGTCCCCTTCACCGTGGGGCTGGCACTGTCCCCTTCACCGTGGGGCTGGCACTGTCCCTTTCAGCCAGGGGCTGGCACTATCCCCTTCATCCAGGGGCTGGCACTGTCCCCTTCACCCTGGGGCTGGCACTGTCCCCTTCATCCAGGGGCTGGCACTGTCCCCTTCACCGTGGGGCTGGCACTGTCCCCTTCAGCCTGGGGCTGGCACTGTCCCCTTCAGCCAGGAGCTGGCACTGTCCCCTTCAGCTCGGGCCCATCCCCTCTCTCTCAGGCCACCACTGTCCCCTCTTATCTCGAGACTGGCACTGTCTTCTCTCACCTGGCCTTGTCCCCTCCGTCCCAGGGCTGGCACTGTCACCTTCCTGGTGCTGTCCCCTCTGTGCCAGGGCTGGCCCTGTCCCCTCTGACACAGGACCGCCATGGGCCCCTGCAGCGTGGAGCTGGGCCTGTCCCCCCACAGCTGTGCTGTCACTGTCCCTGTCCCCTGTGTCCCCAGCTGACACCAAGCGGAAGGTGGAGGAGATCTCGGAGGAGCTGCGGACGCTGGACACGCGCCTGTGGAGTGACAGGGACAGCGAGTCCCCCTCACAGAGCCCTGAGGGCAGCCAGGCTGGTATGGCCCGTCCCCACCTCACGGCCTGTGTCCCCTGTCCCTCTGGGACCTCTGGCCAGGCTGTGGGCTTGAAGCTCCCAGGGCCAGGCAGGTCCCCCCTGTGGCAGCTGTGTCCCCCCTGTGCCAGGGAACCAGCCAGACCCAGCCAAGGATGTGACAGTTGGGGACCAGGAGGCCACAGTCACAGCCAGTGACCAGCGGGACAGCACCAGGGTGAGTCCCATTGGCCCCGGGGACATTCTGGGGGTCTTGGGGTGGGTTGGGGTCACTTTCTGGGGGATTTAGAGTCCTGCTCCATCCTCTGTCTCCTCCCTGCAGGAGCCATCCCTGAGGGCAGCTGGTGGCCGGGCAGCTGGTGAGTCCTGGGGTGCCCACCCCATGTCACCTCCATGCCCACCCTGTGTCCCCCATGTCCCCCCTGCATCCCCCTGTCACTCCCAGCCCCCTGTTCTGGGTTCCCTCATAGATCCACGGAAGAAAATCCACTTCAAGGTGATCCGGAGCCCTGGGGACTTGCTGCAGTTCATCGAGGAGCTGAAGGAGACCACCAGGAAGGTGGGGACCTCCCCCTTGTCCCTCGGGCCTCTCCGTGCCTCAGTTTCCCCCTGAGCCCCTAACCACTGCCTCAGGCCAAGAAGAAGGCGAGCGAGGAGGAGGAGGCAGCAGCGAAATCTCCCCCAGCCCCACCTGGCCCCGCAGAGCCCTCCAACCCCGAGGCACCGCCTGACCCCGAGGCCTCCCCCACGGGGGAGGAGGAGGAGGACAGGGAGGAGGAGGAGGATGAGGATGAGGAGGAGGAGGCAGGGCCACTGCTGGCGGGGCTGGAGCTGCTGCCACGGGAGCAGGTGGCGAGGCTGAAGGAGGAGGTGAAGAGCCAGATGGAGCAGGAGTTCGACAGCATCATCAGCGAGGTGGGGACCCTTGGCTGGGCTGGGACCCCCTGACTGGGCTGGGATCCCCAGAGGGGCACTGGGACCCCTCTGGGTGGACGCTGTAGCCACTCTTGGGGGTCCCTGGTGGGGATGAGACCCTCTGGCCAGGCTGGGGCCGCCCAGGCAGCGATGGGGGAGCCCCTGGCCGGATTGCACCGTGGCCTCCAGTTGGGTTGGCTGCCCCTACCAGCACTGGGGTCCCCCTGGTTGCTGTGGGGGCACCCTGTCCACACCAGGGAGCCCCTGACCATGCTGGAACCCCCTTCCCGCTATGCTGGGGACCCCCTCACTGCACTGGGACTCGCCTGGCTGGGCTGGGGAGCCCCTGGGACGGTTGGGACACCTCAGCTGTGCTGGGGACCTTGTGGCTGAGCAAAGATGGGGACAGGCTGAGGACACCCTTTGTGGGCCAGGGAGCCCCCAGCTGCTCTGGGCACCTGCTGGCCACGCTGGGGAAGCCACCTTTAACCCCTCTTGCAGGTAGAGGATGAGTTGGAGACCGAGGGGCTGAAGGGGGAGTTTGACCGGAGCCGCGCAACGCGAACCCTTGCGTCCACCCTGACGCGGCTGATGGACCGGCTGGACAGGGCTGACCCCCAGCACGAGCTCCCCGAGCCCCGCCGCGACCCTCCCGGGGCCCCCCCTGCTCCCGGGGGGCACAGAGAGGAGGAGGAGGAGGAGGAGGAGGAGGGGGGAGCCGCGAGGAAGGGCAGCCCCAGGCTCCCCAAGGACGGGCGGGTGCGGGTGAGGATGAGCAGGGTCGGGAACCGCGAGGTGCCCCAGGACCGGGAGCCTTCCCAGGACAAGCAGGAGCCCCTCCAGGAGGGTCAGGAGCCCCCCCGGGAAAACCAGAGCCCCCCGCAGCTGCCGCAGGTGGAGAACGAGGTGCGGGAGTTGCTGGCCAAGGAAGGGCTGCGGGCTGAAGGTAGGGACGGGTCCGGGCGGGGGAGGCGGCCGGGGGGAGCCCCCCCCTCCCCCAGATCAACCCCCCGAGCCCCCTCCCCAGGGAAGATCGAGATCAAGATCGTGACGGCGTCGTCGGGGGGCGAGGAGGAGGAGGCGGCGCAGTGGCTGTCGGAGGAAGATTCCCGGAGCCTGAAGGAGATTTTCCTCAGCATCCTGGTGCGGGGGCCATGGGGCTGGGGCTCGGGAGGAGGGGAAAGCAGGGACACAGCTGAGGTGCAGGAAACTGAGACAGGGCTGGAACTGGGGCAGGGCAGGGCTGGGGAAAGAGGGGGGCTGAGGAATGGGGGGGCATCACGGAGGAGGGGGGGACACACTGAGGTGGAGAGGCTGGGGCAGGACACAGGCACGGGGGAACTGGGGAGGGAAAAGTGGGGTACGGGGAAATAGTGAGGGGAGGGGGCACTGAGGGGAGGGGAGGGGGCACTGAGGGGAGGGGAGGGGGCAGTGAGGGGAGGGGGGAATGAGGGGAGGGGGGCAGTGAGGGGAGGGGGGCAGTGAGGGGAGGGGGCAGTGAGAGGAGGGGGCAGTGAGGGGAGGGGGCAGTGAGGGGAGGGGGCACTGAGGGGAGGGGGCAGTGAGGGGAGGGCAGGGGGCAGTGAGGGGAGGAGGGCAGTGAGGGGAGGGGGGCACTGAGGGGAGGGGGCAGTGAGGGGAGGGGGTCACTGGGGAGGGGGGGGAATGAGGGGAGGGGGGCACTGAGGGGAGGGGGGCACTGAGGGGAGGGGGGCACTGGGGAGGGGGGCAGTGAGGGGAGGGGGTCACTGGGGAGGGGGGAATGAGGGGAGGGGGGCACTGGGGAGGGGGCAGTGAGGGGAGGGGGGCACTGGGGAGGGGGCAGTGAGGGGAGGGGGTCACTGGGGAGGGGGGAATGAGGGGAGGGGGGCACTGGGGAGGGGAGGGGGGCACTGAGGGGAGGGGGGTCACTGGGGAGGGGAGGGGGCACTGAGGGGAGGGGGGCACTGACGGGAGGGGGTCACTGGGGAGGGGGGCACTGAGGGGAGGGGGCGCTGCTCTGTTCCCCCCCAGGTGCAGGGCACGGAGGAGGCGCAGAAGGAGCGGCGGCGGGCAGCAGGCACTGGAGGACAATTATCGCTTCGTGTGGGGGGGCCGCGAGGAGCCCCCTCCCCCCGCTGACTCTGAGGACCAAGACTTCTGATCCCCCAAATTCTGATCCCTTAAATCTTGAATGTCCCCCCCGAATTGTGGCTCTCTCCCTGCTGTGGGACTGGGCACGGGACACCGCAAGAACTTTGGTGTCCCCCACCCAGGAGGGACCCGCCCTCCTTGGGGGAGGTTTCTGTGTCCCCCGGGGGTCCCGCCCTGCTGGGGGAGGTCGCTGTGACCCCCGGGGGTCCTGCCCTGCCATCGGGTGCGTTTGTGACACGGATGAACTGGGGGGGGGGAGGAATGGCCGTGATTTGGGGGGAGGGGGGGTTTGATTGGGTGGGGGGGTCCTGTTGCCACTGGAGCCATTCGTGCTCCCCCCGTGCCGGGGGGTTCACTCTCTCATAATGAGATGGAACGAAGTCGTTCGGCCTCTTCGCCCCCCCGTTTTTACCAATAAACCGAGGTCACCCCGGGCTGTGTCTGTGTCCCCCCGTCCCGGGGTCCCGGGGATCGCCCCCCGGAATTGCGGTGGGGGCGGGGCCGGGGCCAGGGCAGCCAATCAGAACCGGGGCGGGGCCAGGGGCTCGCCCGGCCTCGGCCAATGGGAGCGCGGGGGGCGGGGAACGCGGAGCCCCCGGGACCCCCGAACGGGCCGGGACCACCGGCACAGCCCCCGGGGACAGCGGCACCGACGGGAGCCGCGGAACCCAGCAGGGCCCCCAGGGCGAGCAGAGCCACCAGGACCCCCAAACCAGCCGGGATCCAGGGGCCGACTGAGACCGTGGGACCCCCGGAGCGAGCCGGGACCCTCGGCACGAGGTGAGGCCGCACCGGCACCCCCCGTAGCACAACTCCCCACCCGCCCCCCCCGCTGCGCTCCCCCCGTCCCGACCGCCCACCACAAGGGGTGAGGATGACCCAGGGGTGGGGGGAGCTGAGGTTCTGTGTCACCCACCCTGAGCCCCCAGACACCTCTCGGATCTGGGGCGCCCGGCGCGGGGTGCCATTACTGTCCCGTGGGTGTCACCCTCGGTGTGTGTCACTCCCCCTTCCGTGGGTCCTGTCCCCCACGTTCCCCGGGTTTTACCCCGCGGTCCCCCCAGCTCGCGGCAGTGGCGGATCAGGCTGCAGCGGCTGAGGGGTGACAGGGGGGAGTCCCCACTGACCCCCCCATACACAAGCCAGGTGTCCCCATGCTGCCCGTGAGCCTGCAGAGCACGTGGCTGCCTTTCCACGGGGGAGTCTTGGTGGGCTTCATCACCACCTTCCTCCTCCTGCACGGCCTCCTGCTGCCCCCGCCTGTGCCTGCGCCCAGCCGGGACCCCCGGGCTGCCAACGACCCCCCCGGGGCGCCCTCAGCCCCGGTGCTCTACGGCGTGGCCCCATCGGACGCTGCAGGTGGGCGCTACTGCCATGGCAGGTGGCACTGGCTGGGGACATGGGATGGGGCTGGCAGGAGAACGCGGGGGGACCTCACTCCCTCTGTCTGCTCCATTTGTTGGGGGACGGTGACCACACCCCGACTGCGGCAGCGCGGGGACCTCGGGGGTCTCTGCTCCGCGGTCAGCGCCCCCCTTCTCCCGCAGGCGAGGACGCGGGGGTGGCGCGGGGGCTGTTCCAGCGGGTCCGGGTGCTGTGCTGGGTGCTGACGGCACCCCAGAACCTGGAGAGCAGAGCCCGGTACGTGCGGGACACTTGGGCGCGGCGCTGTAACGTGGCCGTGTTCGTGAGCTCCGAGCCCGCCCCGCATTTCCCGGCCGTGGGGCTGGGGGTGGCCGAGGGCCGGGGGCAGCTCTACTGGAAAACCATCCGGGCTCTGCAGTACGTGCACCGGCAGCACCGCGCCAGCGCCGAATGGTTCCTCAAGGCGGACGACGACACCTTCGTGGTGCTGGACAACCTGCGCTGGCTGCTGGCCGCGCACCCGCCCCAGCGGCCCCTCTACTTCGGGAAGCGTTTCCGACCCTTCACCCGCCAGGGCTACATGAGCGGGGGCGCTGGATACGTGCTCAGCCGGGGGGCGCTGGCCCGAGTGGCCACCGCTTTCAGCCGCGGCACCTGCGGCCACACCGGCCCCGAGGAGGACGTGGCGCTGGGGCAGTGTCTGGAGCGGCTGGGGGTGGCCGTGGGGGATTCACGGGACACGTGGGGCCGGGAGACGTTCCACCCCTTCCCCCCCGAGATCCACCTCACCCACCGCTTCGCCCGGGACTTCTGGTACCAGCGTTACTGCTGGTACCCCGTCGTGGAGGTGGGTCACAGCCCGGGACCACCAGCCAAGGGGTCACCCTGCCACTGTCCGCTCTGGGGTGGTTGTGCCCCCCCATGCATGGCCAGAGCCCCCCATGTGTATCCTCAGGAGCCCCACACGTGGCCACTGTCACCCTGTGAGTGGCCACAGCTCTCCTTGGGTGTCACCTTCCCTCACGGTCTGTGGCTGTAAGCGCTCCACACGCAACCACGGAGCGCTTGTGCGGCTCCTGTGTCCCCACCGCGTGTCCCTGGCCACCTCCCATGGCCGTGACACCCTCGAGGTGCAGCCACGTGTCACCCCCATGCCTGGCTGTCATGTTTCACCATCACGGCCGTGGCATCGCCCCCCAAATCCCAGTGAGGTCCCGAGCCATGGCCAGGATGCTCCTACACTGTGTGTACTGTGCACTGTGGAGCTACACAGCCGCTGCGTGTGGCCACCGTGTCCCCCACGTGTGGCCACCGTGTCCCCCACGTGTGGCCACCGTGTCCTCTCTCACGTGTGGCCGCAGGTCCCCCATGTGTGACCACAGTGGCCTCGATTTTCCCAGCGCAGCCGTGATCCCCCTGCCATGGCCATGGCCCCCAGCACGTCCCCCATGTGTGACTGTGGTCCCTCTGCCCAAAATGCAGCCACGGTGTCCCCCTGTCACCCCGGTCCCCTCCGTGTCCCCTCCCCCTGCTCAGAGGCTGTGGTGATCAGAGGCAGCCTCCAGCCCCCTTCCCCATCCTGCGCTGCAGCACGGATGGGGTGGGGGGCACTGGGTGCTCAGCCCCCCCTCTCTGTCCCCCCAGGGTCCCCAGTGCTGCTCAGACCTGGCCGTGTCCTTCCACTACGTGCCGGGGGAGGAGATGTACACGCTGGAGTACCTGAGCCAGCGCCTGCGCCCCTACGGCTACAGACCCCGCTACCGGCCCCCCCCTGAACCTCCCCGCGGCCCCGAACGCCACCGGGACCCCCGCGGGCCCCAACGCCCCCCGGAGCCACCCAGGGCCCCGAGCACCCAAAGCCCCCAAGCCCTGCCCCTCCCCTTCCTGGACCCCCCTGCGGTGAAGCTTTGGGGGTTTCCTAAAGTGGGGAGCACCCATGGGAGGGGAGGCCCCCATCGCTCCATTCCTGCCCTGGGACCCCAAATACCCTGAGCCCCCCCCGTGTCCTGCCCCCACCCCAACCCCCCTTCCCCGGCGGACTCGCGTGGCCCTAATTAGTGGCTGTTAATGAGCTTTGCGGGGATTGGATGGCCCTGATCCGGGGGTGCTGGGGCGGGGCACCGCGGGACGGGGGCCTGGGGGCTTTGGGGGGCCCCGGGGAGGGATCGAAGGTGTTGAAGCGAGACACGGGGCGGGGGGAGGATGGAAAGGGCCCATCGAGGGGGGCTGTGGGTGATGGCACCCGGACAGGACCCCAAGGTGGGGGACAGTGCAAGGCCTCTCTGTGGGGATCGTCCCCTCCTGTCCCCTCCTGTCCCCTCCTGTCCCCTCCTGTCCCCTCCTGTCCCCTGTCCCCACCTCTGTGTCTGAGGTGGCCGTGACCTCACTCTCTGTGTGACCCTGCCAGCCCCCCATTTGTGGCCGTGCCCCCCTCAGGGTGCCCCCCATGGTGACAGTGGTCCCCCCATGACCCCCCTGTTTCCCCCCCGCCCCCATTGACCCCATGGCATCCCCCCCCCCCCCCCGGGCTCTGTCCCCCCAGTCACATCCCCCCGGGTTCCCTGGAACCCCCCAGTGATCGCCCCAATTCCTGGGGCGGTCAGTGGCCACAGAGGGGGAGTTCTGGGGGTCGGGACCAGCGGAGGGGGGACAGTGCCCCCCGAGGTGGGGGGTGAAGGAGGCTCCGTATTTGGGGGTCCCTACAGTGGGGTGCACACGGGGGGAGGGGGCTGGGCAGCCGCGCCTCATTCCTGCCCTGGGACCCCAAATGCCCTGAGATTCCCCCCATCTCCCACGGCCCCCAGGCGGACCCTCGTGGCCTAATTAGCGGCTATTAATGAGCTTTGCGAGGATATGATGGCCTTGATCCGGGGGGCGCGGGGGGGGCAAAGCGGGGCTGAGGGCTTTGGGGGGCTCGGGGGTCTCAGCAGGACACAGAAGTGGGGGGGCGGGTCCCATTCCCACGGTGGGGGAAGAGCCAGGGACAGGGGGACAGAAAGACAGGGGGGACAGGGAAACAGAAGGACAGGGGGACAGGGGGACAGGAGGACAGAAAGACAGGGGGGACGGGGAAACAGAAGGACAGGGGGACAGGGGACAGGGGGACAGGGGGACAGGGAGCAGGGGGCAGGGGGACAGGGAGCAGGGGCACAGGGGGGACGGGGGGACAGCAGGACAGGGGGACAGAGGGACAGGGGGACTGAGGGATAGGGGACGGGGGGACGGGGGGACGGGGGGACAGGGGGACAGGGAGCAGGAGCTGGAGACCAGGAGGGACCCTGCAGCTATGGGAGCCTCTGAGCTGGTGGCAGTGGAGGGACAGGGGGGCTGGGGACACCTCTGGGACCGTCCGGGTGGTGATGGGAGCACGGGGCTGGAAACGAGGAGGGGACAATGAGGGTGGGGGTGCAGGTACAGGACGGGATGCCCGATTTTGGTACCCCTGTGTCCCTGCCCCGCCCCTTGTCCCCGCACAAAGTCCTCCCACCCCGGCCCGACCCCTCCCGCGGGTCCCCTCCCCATCGGCCGCTGTCCAGGGGCTGCAGCCGGGCGGGCTTGGCTCAGCCCAGTCCCGCAGGCCACGCCCACCCAGCGCCACACCCCGCTAAGCCACGCCCACACAGCGGGCACCGCCCACCACCCTCGCTGCTAAAGCCACACCCACCTAATTTGCATACCGATCGCGCCTGCCTATCAGACCCCGCCCTTGTGTGAGCTCACATCCGATTGGCCACGCCCCCTTATTTACATACGAGCGGCCGCATTCAGGTCACCGCCCCCTCACTGACCCCGCCCACCTAATTACCATTCTCGCCCCGCCCCCGCCGGTGGGTTCCGGTCAGTGCAGGGAGCCGGTGACCGGCCGGAGCCTCAGCCCCTCCCCGGTGTCACCCTGGTGTCCCTCCGTGTCCTCCCCGTGTCTCCCCGTGTCCCCCAGTGTCCCCTCGTATCCCCCCGTGTCCCCCGGTGTCCCCCCACATGTCCTCCCCGGTGTCCCCCCCGTGTCCCCCGGTGTCCCCCCAGCCGTGCGCGAGGCCGGACCCCGCCCTTCTCCAGCGCCCTGGGTCCCCCCGCCTGTCACTCCTTGTCACCCATCCCCTCGTCCCCCCGGCCCTGTGAGCCCCATCCCCCGTGTCCCCACGGTGTCCCCCCGTGTCACCCCCTTCTCCGTGCCCCCTGCCCGCTGCGTCCCCCGTGTCCCCCCGTGTCCCCTGTGTCCCCCGTGTCCCCCGTGCCCCCCGTTCCCCCCCGTGTCCCCCCGTGTCCCCCGTGTCCCCTGTGTCCCCCGTGTCCCCTGTACCCCCCGTGTCCCCTGTGCCCCCGTGTCCCCCGTGTCCCCTGTGTCCCCCGTGTCCCCCCGGTGTCCCCCGTGTCCCCCGTGTCCCCTGTACCCCCCGTGTCCCCTGTACCCCCCGTGTCCCCCGCGGGAAGGACGAGCCGGGTCACAGCACCAGTGTCCGACATTGTCACGTACTTACAGTCACACCCGAGGGATGAAAACGCTGTACACGGCCCGGACCCCCGGGCGGCCCCCGGGCCCGGGCCGCCCCCCGACCCCTCCCGCCCCCCGCCCCGCCCGGGGTCCCTGGCTCGGCCCCGCCGGCAGCGCCGGGGCGTGTCGGGGGCGTCACAGCTGGGGCGCCCCTACATTCATGGGGGGTCCCGGGAGGGGGACGCGGCGGCCCCCCCCAGGCCGGCGGGAGGGGTCGGGGGTCCCGCCGGCGGTGCCCCCCCGCGGGGGGAGGGGCTGGCTCTATCCTATCGCTAAACAAAGCAATAAATTAACGGGGATCCCGAGGGGACGCCGAGAAACGGGGGGCGAGGGGAGGTCGGGCCACGGGGGGGGTGTCAGGCCACGGAAAGGGGGGAGGGGGCGTACAAAAGGTTGTTGTAGAAAAGGAGGAGCGTCGGGGTCTGCTCTGCTCCTGCCACGGAGCCGGGGCTGTGCCAGGGCGCGGGGGGCACGGCCGGGGGGCACACGGGGACAGGGACACGGGGGAGGGACAGAGGGGGTGGCAGGAGGAGGGGGGTTTGGGGAGGTGACATGGGGAGGGGGACACAGCACGCGGGAACGGGGACGGGGGTAGGACAGGGTGATGTGAGCAGGGGACAGTGGAGAGGGTGACATGGGCAGGGGTGACAGGGACAGGGGCACGGGCAGGGGTTACCCCCTCCTCAGTACCCCGAGCCCAGCCGTGCCCACCCCACGCTGGGGCACAAAACCCTGGGCAGGGGACGGGAAGGGGACCTGGCAGTGGCATCACTGTGACCCCTGGCATGGGGGTCCCTGGCACGGAGAGGGGCACAGGACCAGCGGAGACCCCGACATGGAAAGGATAATAAATAGAGCATCAAAAGTACAAACCGTGGGCAGGGGGTGACCCCGGGGGTGGCACCGGGATGACCCCGGGCCGCGGGCACGGCACTGGGGGGGCTCCGGGCCCCTCGGGGCTATACGAGGGCGGAGCGGGGCTCGCAGGGGCCCATGCTGGCGCAGCTGCTGCGGCGGCGGGGCCCGGGGGTCGGGGGGCCGCCGGGGGTGGGAGGGCCGGGGGTCGGGGGGCTGCCCGGGGTCGAGGGGCTGCCGGGCCCCTCGCCGGGGCAGCCGTGCTGCAGAAGGATGTCGGCGCACTCGCGGCTGCCGGCGCGGCGGGCGTAGAACAGCGCGGTGCGGCCGTGCCCGTCCCGTGCCCGCACATCGGCCCCGTACTGCGGGCACAGCCACGCGTCACCCGCTGGCCGTGGCATGGCCCCAAAGGCCACCGTGTGTCCCCCAGGGATGGGTCATACCCCCCGTGCGACTGGCGTGTCCCCCCGGGGTGTCTCGGCACCGCGTTCCTCCCACGGCCACCCCAGGATTCCCACTTTACATCCCTCATGGTCATGCCATTGTCCCCAAGGCTGCTCCATATCCCCAGTGACCACACCGTGTCCCTCATGACCGTGTCCTCTGTCCTCTGGCCACCCCACAGCCCCCAAGAGCATCCCACATCCCCCACAGCAGCACCACATGGCCCTCAGCCACGTCATGGTCCCCACAACCCCCAGATCTTCCCCCTGGCTGTGCCGTGATCCCTAAGCCCACTCCATGTGTCCCATGAATACCCCAGACCCCCCCAGACCACCCCATACCCCCCATAACCACACCATGTCCCCAGAAGCCACCCCACGGTCCCCACGGCCACGTCACTTGCCTCCTGGCCGTGCCACGGTCCCCGAGACCACAGCACATCCCCCACACCCATGTCATGGTCCCCACAACCGTGTCACCTCCCTCGAGGCCATGCCACAGTACCCATGACCACAGCACATCCCCCACAGCCAGCCCAAGACCCCGCTACCTCCCCCGGCCAGACAACGCCCTCCACACGCCCCCCTGCCCCACGTACCCACACCAGCAGCTGGGTGACGACCACCTGGGCGGTGTCGCAGGCCAGGTGCAGCGCCGTGCGCCGGTCCGTGTCCGCCATGGCCACGTTGAGCTGCTCCTTGTGGCTGTGGGCCAGGAGCAGCAGCACCGTGGGCAGGTCCTGGTCGCGCACGGCCCCCAGCAGCCGCTCGGCCAGCGGCGCCTCGGCCGCGGGCAGCGGCGCCAGGAACAGCCGCTGCTCGTACTTGGCACGAATCCACGATTCCCTCTCCTCCCTGGGCACAGAGGCACGGGGACACAGGGGACACGGGGGGTCAGGGACAGCAGGGTGGCACCACGGGGACACAGATCCACAATTCCTGCTCCCCCCTGGGCGTGGGGCACTGCCATGGTGGGAGGACACAGGGGTGGCAGGGACAAGGGGTAGCAGCTGGCGGGGTGGCGGAGGGGACACAAAGGTGTCTGGGGTACATAGAGGCATCTCAGGGACAAGGAGAGTGAAAACAGGGCGGACACGTGAGGGTCAGGGACACCAAGTGGCAGCAGGGTGGCACGGGAGGTGGGGACACAGGTCTGTCAGGAAGGACAGTGTGGCATTGCTGGATGGTGGGGTCACAAGGCACCAGGGACAGGGCGTGGGGACACGGGGACATTGGGGACAGGGGGTGCCACCGTAATGACAGGGGGATAAAAGGCACCAGAGTCCGTGGGATGGCCCAGCGGTGACATGCGGGGTGGGGACACAGGGAATCAGGGATGGCAAGGTGGCATCAAGGTGGCACAGAGGAGAGGGACGTGTGGTGGCATCAGGGACACGGGGTGACACCGTGGGGACACAGGGGCGGGGCGGGGGCGCACCCACCGGGAGGACTCGTGGGTGGGCTTGCAGCGGCCGCGCGGGTTCTGCTCCCAGATGCTGTTGGCGGTGGCGTTGCCGATGGCCGTGAGCACCAGGGTCAGCTCCCGTGGCCAATCGTCCAGGTCCAGCGAGCGCACACGCGACACGTGCGTGCCCAGGTTGCGGTGGATGCCCGAGCACTCGATGCAGATCAGGGCCCCCAGGTTCAGGCTGGCCCACGTGGGGTCTGCGGGGTGACGGGGATTGGGGTGGGTGAGCTGGGGCACCCCTGGGCTCGGGACACCCCACGGTGCAGGACACAGTGGGACCCGTGGTGTGGCACGGTGTGGCTCACGGCACCATGTGGCATTGTGTCACCCATGGCACCATGTCACCCATGGCATTGTGTCACCCATGACATAGTGTCACCCATACAATTGTGTCACCCATGGGATTGTGTCACCCATGGCATTGTGTCACCCGTGGCATTGTGTCACCCATGACATAGTGTCACCCATGACATCGTGTCATCCATACAATTGTGTCACCCACAGCATTGTGTCACTCATGGCAAAGTGTCATCCATGGCATTGTGTCACCCATGGCAAAGTGTCACCTGTGACATCCTGTCACCCACAGCCTCATGTCACCCGTGGCATCGTGTCACTCATGGCAAAGTGTCACCCATGGCATTGTGTCACCCTTGACATTGTGTCACCCATGACATCCTGTCACCCGTGGCATCGTGTGGCTCTGGCACGGTATGACCCATGGCACCATGTGGCCTGTGCCATCCATTGTGTGGCACCATGTGGCATATGGCAGCACATGGCCCGGGACATCGCGTCACTTGTCACACGTGGCATCACGTGGCCCGCAGTCCTCCCTCGCCCTGGTTGCCAGGTGGCCCATGGCCCGTGGCACAGTGTCACCCCGTGGCACCATCCCCTGGATTCTGGGCTCTGCCGGGCCCGTGGCACCACTGCCCCATGAACCGATGTCCCCCCATGTCCCCCCGTTGTCCCCGGTGTCCCTGGGGACTCACTGGGTGCCCCGCAGTCCACGCAGAGCGAGTTCCCGCGGGCGTTGCGGATGGCCTGGATGGCCACAGCCTCGCTCTGGCTGTCCATGCGCGCCTGGAGGGACACGGGGGTGAGCGGGGCAGGGGGTGACACAGGGACCCTGCCAGCCCCCCCACCAAGCTCCCACCTTGTTCTTGCTGCTCTCGCAGCACTGCAGGCTGGCCAGGATCTGGCTCTCGATGGCCTGAACCCACGCGTCGCGCTCCTCGAAGCTGCCGGCCTCGAAGTGCCACGTCTGCCCCGTGCTTGACACGATCAGAAACTCAAAGTTCTCCTCCTCTGCGGGACCAGAGACCCCCGGGGGGGCGGTGGGATGGGAGATCCTACACCCACGGGGGGCTGGACTGGCCCAGTGCCCACTCCAGCCCCCCACATCCACCCCCGGCACCCAAATTCCACCAAGCCCCCTCCCCGGTGGTGCCCACCCCTCCTGGGGTGTGTGCTAGCAGCAGGCAAGGGGGGCACAGCCACATGCACGGAAGGCACCGCTCACGCCACGTTACCTGTTTTATAAATATTTCTTAAACTACCAAAACTTTTTAATTTCCACATTTTGCGCTTGGCTGCGGAGGGTCCGGGCAGCAGGAGTAGAGAGAGGAAACGGGGACAGAGTCAGGGGGCCCGCGAAGCCCTGGGGATGGTGCAGAAGGTGGCAGGCAGTGGCAGAGCGAGGGGGATGCGTGGACAGCATGGCTGAGCATGGACAGGGGGTGAGGTGCAACATCACCCCAAATCCCCCCGAATTCTGGGGCGTCGTTGCTGTGGAGGATGGTGGCCTTGTCCCCACAGCGCCGTGGGTGACTGGGGCTGGGGACACATCGCCGTGGCACCCACCTTCTGCCTGCCCACCCGAGCTCTCGGTCTTGGACGGCGTCATCAGCTTCTTCCGCCGGTGCTTCTTCCTGTCCACCAGCGGCGACGGCGGAGGGTCCCTGCCCGCACTGCCGGGGCTGGACACGGCCTCGAAGGACAACGGGGACTCTGCCAAGAGACCACACATGGGGCACTGGGGACACCACGGGCAGCAGGGTCTCTGGGGTCACAAGGCTCGTGAGGACCAGGGAGCTCACCAGGACCATTGAGGCCACCAGGGTCACCAAGTCAGAACCACTCAGGTCAGCAAGGGCTACCAGGGTCACCGAGTCCACTGGGCTCAGCAGTATCACTTGGGCCACCAGGGCCACTGGACTCACTGGGGTCACCAGGGTCACAAGTCCACCAGGGGCCCTGGGCACACTGGGGTCATCAGAGCTCACCAGGGTCA
The DNA here is from genome assembly GCA_032357785.1 of Periparus ater. Lineage (NCBI taxonomy): Eukaryota > Metazoa > Chordata > Aves > Passeriformes > Paridae > Periparus > Periparus ater. The sequence continues at coordinate 754,715 of CM063637.1, forward strand.
CTGATCTCATCGGGATCACCAGGATCACCACCCCCAAAACCACCAAGTTCATTGATCTTAACAAATCCCTGGGGCCACCAGAGTCACAAGAGCCTCTTGGCTCACCAGAGTCATGAGGTCACCAGGGCCACTGGGCTCACTGGGCTCACCACGTTCATTGTGGGACTCCCAGGGTCCACATGCTCACCAGGGCCAGCAGTTTCACTGTGGCCACCAGCACCACCAAAGGACCACCTGGTTCCTGGGCTCACCAAAGCCACCAGGGTTGTCACTAGGGCCACCAAGGGCCACCAGGTCCCTGAGCTGCTCAGAAGTCACCGTGCTCAGTGGGGCCACATGGGGCAGTCCCTGTCGGTGCCCCCGGGGGGTGGCCACGTCCCTGCTTGTGCTGGTGCCACTCACCTGAGGCGAGCTTGGCGCCGGAGGCGGAGGCGCAGCGCTGCAGTGACCCCTTGCCCACCACCTTCAGCCCTGGCTCGGGGGGCAGGCTCAGCCCCACAGAGTGGACACCGGCTGTGAGGAGGGAGAGGGACGGTGTCACAACCGGTCCCCGTGGTGTCCCCCCCCCATGCCCGGTGTCCCCTGGGCACTCACCGCCCGGCTCGGGCTCCCGCAGCAGCCCGTTGATGCTGGCTGAGGGGCCGCAGGCGGAGATGGCGCGTGGCGGGCGCTTCCCGGGCACCTTGACCGTGGTGCGCAGCAGGTCCATCTCCTTCCCGTGGGTGCTGTGGATGTAGTCCTGGGGGGACAGCGGGGGTGACGCCGGGCCCTGCCACAATCTGGGGACGGCAGGGGCACGGGGACACTCACGTTGATGCTGGGGTGGTAGAAGAGGAGGCCGTTGCTGGACAGGGTCACGTATTTCTTCTTCCACTCCTTGTTCAGGGAGTTGCCGCTGCGCTTCAGCAGGAAGCTCTGGGGACAGGGAACAGTGAGGGGACACAGGGGACACTGGGACCCACCCGTGTCCTCCTGCCACTGCCACCACCCACCTGCTTGATGGGGATGGCACGGCCACTGCCGGCCACCTCGCCTCGGCTGTCCAGGCTGCGCTTCTCAGAGTCGCTGCCAGCGGCGCGTCTGCGGGAAACGGGGACAGGGACAGGGACAGGGGTGGGACCCGTGCCATAGCTGGGGACACTGGGGGCCCACACGTCCCCCACTGCTGGAGCCTGGTGGTGGGGACATTGAGGTGCTACAGACCCCACCAGACCAGAGTGTGGGAACACCCTGGGTGCCCACGTGTCCCTCAGTGCCACCACCACCAATCAAGGGGACAACTGAGATGCCGCGTGCCCCTCAGTGTCACCACCCTGCCAGGGGACACCTTGGGTGCCGTATGTCCCTTGCTGCCACCACCCTATCAGGGTGACATTCTGGGTAACAACATCAAAGGGACGCCCTGGATGTCACAACCCCTGTGTCACCACCACCATGCCAGGGGAAGAGCCGGGGTGCCACGTGTCCCCCCAGTGCCACCCCCTGGCAGGGGGCCGCTGGCACTCACGGCGAAGAGGCTGGTGCGGCGCTTGGCCCCGCGGTGCAGAGAGCTGGGGGTCCCCAGCGGCGCCGGGGTCTCGCTGCGCAGCTCCCGGTGGCTCACGTTGGGGGTGGATGGCAGTGAGGACGAGTAGTCGCTGGTGTGGCCACCGTTGCTGGTCTGGGGGGACACGGGGTCAGCCTGGGCTGTGGCCGGGGGGCCGGGGCGGGGGGGCCGGGGGTTACCTGGCCGGGGTGGACGCCCCCCCACGGGGGTGGAGGCGGCGGAATGGCTCGGGGAGCTGGGCAGGGACTTGCAGGACGCCATCAGCTGCTGCTGCTTCTTCAGTGCCACGGCCTTCTGGGCCACTGCAGGGACCCTGAGTCAGGAGGGCTGAACCCCCAAACTGTCCAGCCACCGGCCTGGACAGCCCTAACCCACACCTGGACATGGTCCCCATCCTCATCCCACCCGGACACTGTCCCCATCCACCTGGACATGGTCCCCATCCCACCTGGACACTGTCCCCATCCCACCTGGATGTGGCCCCCATCCCACCTGGACACTGTCCCCATCCCACCTGGACATGGTCCTCATCCCACCTGGACACTGTCCCCATCCACCCAGCCGCTGGCCACTGCCCCCATCCCACCTGGACACTGTCCCCATCCCACATGGGGTGGACGTGGTCCTTGATCTACCCAACCATGGGCCCGGCACACCTGGACATGGTTCCCTGTGCTGCCTGGTCCACTGTCCCCCATCCCACCTGGACACAGTCCCTGTCTCACCCAGACACGGCCCTGTGCCATCCAGTCCCCATTCCCCTCGACCCAGACGTGATCCCACGCTGGCCACCATCCCTGTCTGACCAGGTCACAGCCCCCTCCCACCACACTCATCCCACCTGGCTACTGACCCCATCCCACCTGGCCACT
>CM063637.1:757632-880132 GCA_032357785.1 Periparus ater
ATCCTGTCACCCATGGCATCGTGTGGCTCTGGCACAGTATGACCCATGGCACCATGTGGCCTGTGCCATCCATTGTGTGGCACCATGTGGCATATGGCAGCACATGGCCCGGGACATCGCGTCACTTGTCACACGTGGCATCACGTGGCCCGCAGTCCTCCCTCGCCCTGGTTGCCAGGTGGCCCATGGCCCGTGGCACAGTGTCACCCCGTGGCACCATCCCCTGGATTCTGGGCTCTGCCGGGCCCGTGGCACCACTGTCCCATGAACCGATGTCCCCCCATGTCCCCCCATTGTCCCCGGTGCCCCTGGGGACTCACTGGGTGCCCCGCAGTCCACGCAGAGCGAATTCCCGCGGGCGTTGCGGATGGCCTGGATGGCCACAGCCTCGCTCTGGCTGTCCATGCGCGCCTGGAGGGACACGGGGGTGAGCGGGGCAGGGGGTGACACGGGGACCCTGCCAGCCCCCCCACCAAGCTCCCACCTTGTTCTTGCTGCTCTCGCAGCACTGCAGGCTGGCCAGGATCTGGCTCTCGATGGCCTGAACCCACGCGTCGCGCTCCTCGAAGCTGCCGGCCTCGAAGTGCCACGTCTGCCCCGTGCTTGACACGATCAGAAACTCAAAGTTCTCCTCCTCTGCGGGACCAGAGACCCCCGGGGGGGCGGTGGGATGGGAGATCCTACACCCACGGGGGGCTGGACTGGCCCAGTGCCCACTCCAGCCCCCCACATCCACCCCCGGCACCCAAATTCCACCAAGCCCCCTCCCCGGTGGTGCCCACCCCTCCTGGGGTGTGTGCTAGCAGCAGGCAAGGGGGGCACAGCCACATGCACGGGAGGCACCGCTCACGCCACATTACCTGTTTTATAAATATTTCTTAAACTACCAAAACTTTTTAATTTCCACATTTTGCGCTTGGCTGCGGAGGGTCCGGGCAGCAGGAGTAGAGAGAGGAAACGGGGACAGAGTCAGGGGGGCCCGCGAAGCCCTGGGGATGGTGCAGAAGGTGGCAGGCAGTGGCAGAGCGAGGGGGATGCGTGGACAGCATGGCTGAGCATGGACAGGGGGTGAGGTGCAACATCACCCCAAATCCCCCCGAGTTCTGGGGCGTCGTTGCTGTGGAGGATGGTGGCCTTGTCCCCACAGCGCCGTGGGTGACTGGGGCTGGGGACACATCGCCGTGGCACCCACCTTCTGCCTGCCCACCCGAGCTCTCGGTCTTGGACGGCGTCATCAGCTTCTTCCGCCGGTGCTTCTTCCTGTCCACCAGCGGCGACGGCGGAGGGTCCCTGCCCGCGCTGCCGGGGCTGGACACGGCCTCGAAGGACAACGGGGACTCTGCCAAGAGACCACACATGGGGCACTGGGGACACCACGGGCAGCAGGGTCTCTGGGGTCACCAGGCTCGTGAGGACCAGGGAGCTCACCAGGACCATTGAGGCCACCAGGGTCACCAAGTCAGAACCACTCAGGTCAGCAAGGGCTACCAGGGTCACCGAGTCCACTGGGCTCAGCAGTATCACTTGGGCCACCAGGGCCACTGGACTCACTGGGGTCACCAGGGTCACCACCCCCAAAACCACCAAGTTCATTGATCTTACCAAAATCCCTGGGGCCACCAGAGTCACGAGAGCCTCTTGGCTCACCAGAGTCATGAGGTCACCAGGGCCACTGGGCTCACTGGGCTCACCAGGTTCATTGTGGGACTCCCAGGTCCACATGCTCACCAGGGCCAGCAGTTTCACTGTGGCCACCAGCACCACCAAAGGACCACCTGGTTCCTGGGCTCACCAAAGCCACCAGGGTTGTCACTAGGGCCACCAAGGGCCACCAGGTCCCTGAGCTGCTCAGAAGTCACGTGCTCAGTGGGGCCACATGGGGCAGTCCCTGTCGCTGCCCCGGGAGGTGGCCACGTCCCTGCTTGTGCTGGTGCCACTCACCTGAGGCGAGCTTGGCGCCGGAGGCGGAGGCGCAGCGCTGCAGTGACCCCTTGCCCACCACCTTCAGCCCTGGCTCGGGGGGCAGGCTCAGCCCCACAGAGTGGACACCGGCTGTGAGGAGGGAGAGGGACGGTGTCACACCGGTCCCCGTGGTGTCCCCCCCATGCCTGGTGTCCCCTGGGCACTCACCGCCCGGCTCAGGCTCCCGCAGCAGCCCGTTGATGCTGGCTGAGGGGCCGCAGGCGGAGATGGCGCGTGGCGGGCGCTTCCCGGGCACCTTGACCGTGGTGCGCAGCAGGTCCATCTCCTTCCCGTGGGTGCTGTGGATGTAGTCCTGGGGGGACAGCGTGGGTGACGCTGGGCCCTGCCACAATTTGGGGACGGCAGGGGCTCGGGGACACTCACGTTGATGCTGGGGTGGTAGAAGAGGAGGCCGTTGCTGGACAGGGTCACGTATTTCTTCTTCCACTCCTTGTTCAGGGAGTTGCCGCTGCGCTTCAGCAGGAAGCTCTGGGGACAGGGAACAGTGAGGGGACAGAGGGGACACTGGGACCCACCCGTGTCCTCCTGCCACTGCCACCACCCACCTGCTTGATGGGGATGGCACGGCCACTGCCGGCCACCTCGCCTCGGCTGTCCAGGCTGCGCTTCTCAGAGTCGCTGCCGCGGCGCGTCTGCAGGAACGGGGACAGGGACAGGGACAGGGGTGGGACCCGTGCCATAGCTGGGGACACTGGGGGCCCACACGTCCCCCACTGCTGGAGCCTGGTGGTGGGGACATTGAGGTGCTACAGACCCCACCAGACCAGGGTGTGGGAACACCCTGGGTGCCCACGTGTCCCTCAGTGCCACCACCACCAATCAAGGGGACAACTGAGATGCCGCGTGCCCCTCAATGTCACCACCCTGCCAGGGGACACCTTGGGTGCCGTATGTCCCTTGCTGCCACCACCCTATCAGGGTGACATTCTGGGTAACAACGTCAAAGGGACGCCCTGGATGTCACAACCCCTGTGTCACCACCACCATGCCAGGGGAAGAACCGGGGTGCCACGTGTCCCCCCAGTGCCACCCCCTGGCAGGGGCCGCTGGCACTCACGGCGAAGAGGCTGGTGCGGCGCTTGGCCCCGCGGTGCAGAGAGCTGGGGGTCCCCAGCGGCGCCGGGGTCTCGCTGCGCAGCTCCCGGTGGCTCACGTTGGGGGTGGATGGCAGTGAGGACGAGTAGTCGCTGGTGTGGCCACCGTTGCTGGTCTGGGGGGACACGGGGTCAGCCTGGGCTGTGGCCGGGGGGCCGGGGCGGGGGGCCGGGGGTTACCTGGCCGGGGTGGACGCCCCCCACGGGGGTGGAGGCGGCGGAATGGCTCGGGGAGCTGGGCAGGGACTTGCAGGACGCCATCAGCTGCTGCTGCTTCTTCAGTGCCACGGCCTTCTGGGCCACTGCAGGGACCCTGAGTCAGGAGGGCCGGACCCCCAAACTGCCCAGTCACCGGCCTGGACAGCCCTAACCCACACCTGGACATGGTCCCCATCCTCATCCCACCCGGACACTGTCCCCATCCCACCTGGACACTGTCCCCATCCCACCTGGATGTGGCCCCCATCCCACCTGGACACTGTCCCCATCCCACATGGGGTGGACGTGGTCCTTGATCTACCCAGCCATGGGCCCGGCACACCTGGACATGGTTCCCTGTGCTGCCTGGTCCACTGTCCCCATCCCACCTGGACACAGTCCCTGTCTCACCCAGACACGGCCCTGTGCCATCCAGCCCCCATTCCCCTCGACCCAGATGTGATCCCACGCTGGCCACCATCCCTGTCTGACCAGGTCACAGCCTCCTCCCACCACGCTCATTCCACCTGGCCACTGACCCCATCCCACCTGGCCACTGACCCCATCCCACCTGGCCACTGACCCCATCCCACCTGGCCACTGACTCCATCCCACCTGGCCACTGACCCTATCCCACCTGGCCACCGTCCCCATCACACACTGCTCACCATCCCCATAGCACCATGTCTCCAGCCCCCTCCCACCCTCTCCCCACCCCCAGGACACGGTCACCCACCTTCAGTGAAGACCCGGTCCACGTTGAGGCCGTACGTGGCACAGGTCTCGTAGTAGAGGCAGCGCCGCATGTCCCCGCAGAGCGCCCGGGCGCGCGCGTCCTCCACGGCTCGCGGGCTGGACGAGCTGATCTTGTCTGGGGAGCCGGGGGGTGAGCCGGGGGTTCCCCGTGTTGGTCCCAGCCCCACAGGATCCCCCCCTGTCCCTGGCTCACCCTGGGTGCCCACCAGCGCCAGGGCCACGTCGCTGGTGCCGCGGAGGTCGCTGAGCAGCGCGTGCAGCTGCGTCACCTCCTCGAAGCTGCTCTCGTTCTCCAGGCTAAAGACGAAGATGACGGCGTCCGCCCAGCTGGCAAACTGGGGGGCCACGGGCAGGGGTCAGGGCTCGGCTCTGGCCAACGTGGCCCCCCCGGCCCCCGGTCCCCTCGTACCTGCGCGTCCGGGGCGCCGGCCTCCTCCCGGATGAGCAGGAGGTGGCTCTGGCCATCAACCGTCACCTCACGCTTGAACTGTCCACCTGGGGAGGGGAGGGCAGGGGAGGGGACACCTGCAGGAATGCTCCGCCCACATGGATGCCCAGCCATGACCAGCACCATGTGTGACCAGCACTTTGACCCCAAATGTCCCACAGCCATGACCAGCACTGTGACCTTGCTCATTCTGTGGCCACGTCCATCCCCTTCACCATCTCCACCCATGTCCATGCCCAGCATCATGACCTCGTCCATTCCATGACCGTGTCCATCCCGTGGTCATGCCCAGCCCCGTGAGACGTCCATCCCTGTCCTCTCCTCCATCTCCATCCCCATGGCCACTCCATCACTGAACCCGTCCCCGTGCCATGCCCATGGTCATGTCCATCCCATGGTCACGTCCATCCCATGGTCACATCCATCCCATGTTCATCTCCATCCCATGGTCACGTCAATCCCATGGTCACGTCCATCCCATGGTCACGTCCATCCCATGGTCACATCCATCCCATGTTCATGTCCATCCCATGGTCACATCCATCCCATGTTCATGTCCATCCCATGGTCATGTCCATCCCACGGTCACATCCATCCCATGTTCATGTCCATCCCATGGTCACATCCATCCCATGTTCATGTCCATCCCATGGTCATGTCCATCCCACGTCCACTCACTCTCGGTGGGCTCCAGGCCCACATAGGAACCGGTGAGGAACCGGTGGACGAGCGCCGACTTCCCGCTCTTGCTGCTGCCCAGGACCCCCTGGGTGGGCAAAGGAGATGTCAGGATGGCTGAGGACACGGGGACACGGGGACACAGGGATACGGGGACATGGGGACATGGGGACACAGGGACACGGGGACACAGGGACACAGGGACACAGGGACACAGGGACATGGGGACATGGGGACACGGGGACACGGGGACATGGGGACATGGGGACACGGGGACACAGGGACACGGGGACACAGGGACATGGGGACACGGGGACACGGGGACACAGGGACACGGGGACATGGGGACATGGGGACACAGGGACACAGGGATACAGGGACATGGGGATAACAGGGACACGGGGACACAGGGACACGGGGACATGGACATGGCACCCACCAGGCGGATCTCAGGGATGGAGCGGCCCAGGGTCCACTCCTGGCTGTTCACCAAGGCCTCTGTGGAGGGAGATGGGTGAGACAGAGCCTGGGATCCCCAGGAACCCCGGGCAGCCCCCAGCAGCCCCAGCACCCCCAGCAGCCCCTGACACCCCAATTCCCAGGGGGCCCCCACCCCGCAGCGCAGCAGCAGCTTCCTGCGTGGGCGGCCACCAGCTGTCACCCAGCAACGGCACCGGGCCCGCGGGGGCGGCGGGAGGACGTGGAGATGCCACGTGGCAGGGACAGGGACGTGGCAGCACGAGGCGTCGTGTGCCAAGGCACGAGGACAGGGAGGGCACGGGGACACGGTGGGCACGGGGACGCAGCTGTGGGAGAACCCGGCGTGGCACAGGGACGCGATGGGAACCACGATGGGCACCAGGACGCTGTGTGGCACCAGGACACCGTGGCACCAGGACGCCGTGTGGCACCAGGACACCGTGGCACCAGGACGCCGTGTGGCACCAGGACACCGTGGCACAAGGACACCATGGCACCAGGACACCGTGTGGCACAAGGGCACTGTGGCACCAGGACACCGTGTGGCACAAGGGCACCGTGGCACAAGGGCACCGTGGCACGAGGGCACCGTGGCACGAGGACACAGTGGATTCCAGGACATGACAGCCATGAGGCCACAGCGTGGCACCAGGACGTGGCGTGGCATGGGGACACAGTGGGAACCATCGGGCCATGACAGGCACTGGGACACAGTGACACAAGGACGTGGCACAGGACACAGCATGGCAGGAGGGTGTGGGGTGGCAGGAGGACACCGTGGATTCCAGTGCACGATGAGCATGAGGACACGGTGCCAGCGGTGCATGACAACCTCAGGCCTGGGGATGCAGCACGGTGTGAGCACGAGGTGTGGCGAGGGACACGACGGACACCAGGACACGGCGTGGCAGTGTGGCACAAGGACACGGCGTGGCACGAGGATATGGTGTGGCACGAGGACAGGACATGGCACGAGGACAGGACATGGCACGAGGACAGGACATGGCACGAGGACAGGACATGACATGAGGACAGGACATGGCACGAGGACACGGCACAGCACACGACAGGCACAAGGCTGCGATGGCACCAGAACGCAGCGAGCAGCGGCGTGTGACACACGGACACGACGTGGCACAAGCACCTGGCGTGGCACAAGGACGTGCCCTGTGCCCCCCACATCTCCCACTTGGTGTCCCCAGCCCCTGTGGGCAGTGGTGGCACCACGAAGGGGGCACCTGAGGCAGGACACAGAGGGTTCCCCCCTTTCTGTGCCTGTTCTGCCACCAGCACGGAGCTGGGTCGGTGCCAGCCGGGGAGAGGGTTAACTGCTGCCTGTCACCCCTCGCACTGTCACCGAGCTGCCACCCCCGGGCCCTGCAGGTGCTGCCCACGCTCCCCATGGTGCCACGGCGCGTGCAGGCAGACAGAGGGACGCCAGGGGGGACAGAAGGACATGGGGAAATGGTGGGGTGGCCGGACAGATGGGGGACAGGATGCTCGGGTGTGACGCACAGATGGAGGCGACGATAGACGGGCGGATGGCGGGACAGAACAACGGAGGTGGGGGTCGCACCCGACCCCCACGGAGTTCCCCCAATGGGGAAACCGAGGCACAGGATCCCCACCACGGCCAGCACCGGGCCCTGCCAAACCGGACACCCCACATCGCCCCGAGGCACAAAAACATGGGACAGCCCAGGCCGGGGGGCACAGCCCCCCTGTTCCCCAGCCCCCCGACAGCCACGGGGAGCAGACGGCTCCTCCTGCCCCGCACAGGACCCGGGGGCCTGGGCGCCTCCTCCCCCCACCAGGGAAACTGAGGCACAACACCATGGCCACAGTAGACACCGGTACACCTGCCCCAGGTCACCGGGAGGAGTGGGGACACCGAGGCACGGCCGGGGCGACTCCCGGGTTCCCCCGGGCCGGTACTCACTGTGGGGGGTGGCCCTGGCCGGGTCGGCGCCGGGGGGAGACCAGGGGGGCGCGGGGTGGGTGGGGGTCGCCGCAGGGCTCTTGGTGAAGATGCCGCTGATGAACTTGAGCATCTTTCGGTCGCGGGTGGAGGCGCGACCCCCCTCGCGTCCCCGCTTCAGCCCCGTCTCGGGGGCAGGGGCGGGGACCAGAGCCCCCGGCCCCGGCTGCAGGTCGCTGTAGTCCAGGGTCTTGCTCTTGCCCTTGCTTGGGGACAGCCGGGCCCGGGGGGGCCCCTCGGTCTTGCCCCCCGCCTTGGGGCGCCCCTTCCCCTCTCCCTCGGGCCACGAGAGGCGGCTGCCGGCAGGTTTGGTGGGGGTCTTGCTCGCTCGGGGGTCGGGGGTCCCGCGGGTCCCACCGCCGCTCCCCGCTTTGGGGGGCTTGGGACCGGCCAGGCGGAGGCGGCGGGCGCCGGCGGAGGGGTGCGGGGAGGCTGTGGGGGGGTCCAGGGGGGCCGGGGGGGCTCTGCTTCCTTCTGGGGGGCCCTCGGGGCCCCCCCAGGTGGCCTGGCTGAGCAGCGGGCGGCGGGGGGTCGCGGCGGGCTGGGGGATGTCCAGGGCGGCCAGAGCCCGCTCCCCCGGCCCCTCCAAGGTGCCCTTGGCCCCTCGGGGGTCGGGTTTGGTGGGCAAGGCCGGGAGAGGGGGGGGGCAGCAGCGCCGGGTCGGGTTTGGGGGGCACGGCGGGGGGCGGGGGGGGCAGCAGAGCCGGGTCGGGTTTGGGGGGCACCGCCGGGGGCGGGGGGGGCAACAGCGCCGGGTCGGGTTTGGGGGGCACCGCCGGGGGCGGGGGGGGCAGCAGAGCCGGGTCGGGTTTGGGGGGCACGGCGGGGGGCGAGGCGGGCGAGCGGGGGCGGGGGGCGTCGGGGCCGGGGGGGCCGGGACCGGCCGTACTTATCCGGAGCGCGTCCTGCCGCTGGAAGAGCCGCTCGGGCCGCCGGGCTCGGCCGGGCTCGGGGGTGCGGGGGGCAGCCGCAGCCCCCCCGGGGCCAGGGGCTCCATCGCCACCCCCCCCCGCCTCCTCCGCCTCCCCCGCGGCGCCCACCGACTCGAGCTTGACCAGCGTGAGCGAGATGAGGTAGGTGGTCCTGCGCTGGAGGCCGGTGGTCCTGCTCATGGGTGCGGGCAGGGCCCCCCCGGGGCGCCCCCCCGGCCCCCTCGTTCCCCGCGCGGCGCCGCGGCCGCCGGTGCCGGTGATGCTCCGGTCCCACCCCCGGCCCTGCCTCCCCGAAGCCTTCGCCGCTCGCCCGCCCCCGGAGGGGTTGGAACCGCCGCCGCCCCCCCCACGAAATACAACCACCCCCCCCGCCAGCCGCCGGGATCGGGGCCGCCCCCCCGCCTCACCCCCCACCCCGGGTTAGCGGCCGGGGGGCATCGTGGGGGGATCCCCCCAACGCCTGTGCTGGGGGGCGGAGGGGAGGGGTGGAGGGGTTGGGAGCTTTTGGGGGTGGGGGAGGCTCGGAGGGGTGTCCGGGCGGGGGGAGGGGGTGATGGGGGTCTGGGGGCTCGGGGGATAGGAGGGACTGGGGGGTTGCAGGTGCGGGGGGTTGGGTGGTGGGGGAGGACGGGAGGGGAGATGGGGTGTGAGGGAGCGGGGTGGGGGGAGCGGGGTGGGGGCCGGGGCGGTGATGGGGAGGGGGTGCGGGGGTGACGGGGAAGGGGGAAGTGGAGGGATGGGGGGTTATGGGGAGAAGGGGGGTTATGGGGCGGGGAGGGTCATGCCCGGGACCCCCCGGGAGCGGGGCTCACGGCAGCGCCCCGACGGGCTCGTCCTTGGCAGCTGCGGCGGCGGCGGCGCGGGGGGCGGCCGGGGCCCGCCGGGGGGGGCCCTGAGCGGCCGGGGGGGGCCGGGGCCCGGCGGGGGGGGCCCTGAGCGGCCGGGGGCGGCCGGGGCCGCCGCTCTCCGCCATGCGCCGCTCCCAGGGCCGGGCAGGGGCGGGGGCGGGCGGCGGCCCCGCCGCTACCGGGCAGGCGCGAGCGCTCCCGGGCGCCCCCCCGACCCCCCGGCTCCGGCTCCGGCCCCGGCACCTGCTGGGCTGCCGGTAACCCCCGATAGCCCCCTCCACCTCCCATCCATCCATCCATCCATCCATCCATCCATCCATCCATCCATCCATCCATCCATCCATCCATCCCTCCCGCTGCTCCCCGCACTCCTAAATCCCCTCCCTCCCCTTTCTGGGGCAGCAGCGCTGGGTCGGGAGTCCCCCCGCGGGGGGAGGGGTAGGGGGGGCTTTGGAGGTTTTCGGGAGGCCTTTGGGGCTCGGTCGGGGCAGGCTCATCCACCCCTTTTCTGGCATTTTTTGCAGCGGCGCAGCATCCCTGCGCATCCCGTTACCGTGGCAACGGCGGGGATGGCGCTGGGACCAGCCCTGGACCCCCCCGCGTCACCCCCCGTCACTCCCCTTGTCACCCTCGTGGAACCCGCGTGGACCCGGGCCAGGTATCGCGGCCGCTGGTGTCCCCACGCCAGCGCGACCCCCCCGGTCCGCGTGTCACAGCCTGGGGAGGGACACGGGGCTCGGGGACACGGCGGGACCCTCTGCGCCCCCCCGAGGTCGGCGCTGCCGCCCCGGCTGGAACGGGCGGGGGTCCCCCGGGAGCTGTCACCCCTCCCGTACTCTGTCCCAGCAGCGCGCAAAAGGCCCCCCCTGGGGACAGGGGCCACCCCCAGAGGTGTCCCTGCTGTCACCCCAGGGCTGTGACCATGGAGTTGACTCTGTCCCCGGGCCTGGTGGGGGGATCTGCTGTCACCACCCAGTGCTGTCCCCTCCAGTGCCCCCCCTGTCACTTCCAGTGCCCCCCGGCTGTCCCAGGCAGGGGGTCACGCCTCCCCCCTCGCTCAGATGTCCCACGCTGCTGTGGGGGGGGGGACACGGGGTCACGGCGGCTCCGACCCCGCCGCCAGAACATCCCTGTCCCCCATCCCTGTCCCCATCCCTGTCCCCATCCCTGTCCCCATCCCTGTCCCCCTCCCTGTCCCCATCCCTGTCCCCATCCCCATCCCCATCCCCGTCCCCATCCCTGTCCCCATCCCTGTTCCCCTCCCTGCCCCCATCCCTGTCCCCATCCCTGTTCCCCTCCCTGTCCCCATCCCTGTCCTCATCCCTGTCCCCATCCCCATCCCCATCCATGTCCCCGGTGCTGCTGAGCCCCCAGCGGGGCAGTTGGGGGGGTTTAAATGGGGGTGGGGGGAGGCAGAGCCCTCGGCACCCCCGGGGGTGGGGGCGGGCTCTGGGGGAGCGCCGGGGCACGAGCTGGGGGGGGGTCTGTGCCCCCTCCAGAGCTCCGTGGGTACCACAGCGGGCGCTTGGCAACGCGGCATCCCCCGGCTTCCCATTGCCATGGCAACCGCGCGGGAGACGGCAGAGTGGGGGGGCACAGGGATGTGGGGGCTCGGACGGGCAGGGGGCGGCAATGGAACCCCTCCCCAAGTGACGTCACCGGACACCCCTGAGTGGGTTGGACGCGTTGGGGGGTGGAGACCCCAACTCTGCACGGCCCCCCCAGGAGGGCCCCCCTCAGGGGACCCCCTCCAGCAACGAGTTCCCCCCGTTAGGCCCCCGCAGCATCAGAGCCCCCCACGCACGGGTTCCCCTCCCCCAGCAGCCCCTCCAGTCCCTCCAGCAGGGCCCCCCCCATCCCAGCAGGGCCCCCCATCCCAGCAGGGCCCCCCCCATCCCAGCAGGGCCCCCCATCCCAGCAGGGCCCCCCCATCCCAGCAGGGCCCCCCATCCCAGCAGGGCCCCCCCATCCCAGCAGGGCCCCCCAATCCCAGCAGGGCCCCCCCATCCCAGCAGGGCCCCCCCATCCCCCCGCAGACACAGGGAGGAAGTGGCCCCATTTCCCACAGCGCAGGAGCCGGAAACCGCCCCAGGGCGGAAATGGGGGGGCCCCATCCCCAACCTGCAGCGGGTCCTGCACCCCCCGTGCCCCTCAGATGGGTCCCCATGGGGGGCTGGCACTGCCAAGCCCCCACTGCAGCACCTGGGGGGATCAGGCCTCAGCTCCTGAGGGGCCACAGACTGGGGGCCCTGCTGGAAGGAGGGGACAGGGACCCCCTGAGCTGGGACAGGGCCCCCACTGTGGCTGTGGGCACCAGCAGAGGCCAGTGCTGCTGTGGGGCTGGAGGGGACACCAGTGTCACATCCACCTGTCCATCCATCCACCTGTCCATCCATCCACCTGTCCATTCATCCACCTGTCCATCCCTCCATCCATCCCTCCATCCATCCATCATCCATCCATCCCTCCATCCATCCATCATCCATCCATCCATCATCCATCCATCCACCTGTCCATCCATCCATCCATCCATCCATCCATCCATCCATCCATCCATCATCCATCCATCCATCCATCCATCCATCATCCATCCATCCATCCATCCATCCATCCATCCATCCATCCATCCATCCATCCATCCATCATCCATCCATCATCCATCCATCCCTGTCCATCCATCCATCCATCCATCCATCCATCCATCCATCCATCCATCATCCATCCATCATCCATCCATCCCTGTCCATCCATCCATCCATCCATCCATCCATCCATCCATCCATCCATCCATCCATCCATCCATCCATCCATCATCCATGCATCCCTCCATCCATCCATCCATCCATCCATCCATCCATCCATCCATCCATCATCCATCCATCCATCATCCATCCATCCATCCATCCATCATCCATCCATCCAATGCCCCTCCAACCCTCTGTCATCTGTCTGTCATCCATCCGTCTGCCTGTCTGTCCATTGTTACACCCTCCTGTTTGTCCATCCCTTGAGCCACCACCTGTCCATCCATCCACCTGTCCCCTGTCCATGCATCCATCCAGCCAGCAGCTGTTCATCTGCATGTCTGTCCATCCCTCCAGCCAGCCCACTGTCCACCTGTCCATCTGTCCATCCCTCCAGCCAGCCCACTGTCCACCTGTCCATCTGTCCATCCATCCAGCCAGCCCACTGTCCACCTGTCCATCTGTCCATCCCTCCAGCCAGCCCACTGTCCACCTGTCCATCTGTCCATCCATCCATCCATCCATCCATCCATCCATCCATCCATCCATCCATCCATCCATCCATCCCTTGTCCACCCCCTCACTCCACTCGGAGGATGTCCATCCACCTGTCCATCCACCTGTCCATCCATTGTCCATCCTCTGTCTGTGCCCGCTGTGTCCCCTCAGTGTTCCCCCCGTGCCACCCGCTGTCCCCCAGCCCCGGTGCCCCCCCCGGTACCTCGGAGGGCCCTGAGGGCGCTGCCGAGGCTCCCGCGCAGCCGGGGCTCGGGCACGGTCTCCACGAGCCGCACCAGCCGGTTCAGGTGGCTCTTGGCCCCCTCGTGCCGGGCCACCTCGGCCCGGATGGCGGCCAGAACCTCGCGCCGCTCCCGGGGGGCCCCCATGGCCTCCCCCGGCCCCGGGACCCCGCTCGGCCCCCGCTGCCCCGCTCGCTTCCTGCCGGAGCTGCAGCGTCACCCGCGGGGACACGTCACGGGAACGGCGGGGCCCGGCCCCAGCGCGCGTGGGGACACGCCGGGACACGCCGGGACACGCCGGGACACGCCGGGACACGCCGGGACACGCCGGGACACGGGGCACAGCCCGGCACACCCAACGCGCCACGGCAGGGATGGGCGGGGGACGGTGACACGAGGGACACGCGGGGACAGGGACAGGGACACGGAGGGGGGACACGGGTGGGCGCTGTGGGGGGCACAGAGGGGACACGGCTGGGGACACACCCGGGTGCTCAGGTGGGCGATCATGGGGGGCTCGGGCAGACGCGCTGGGGACACGGGTGCGGTGACACGGACACACCAATGACATGAGAGGGACGTGCACGGACACACGGACACACTCAGGACACACAGACACCTTATGGACATGTGCAAGGACACGCTCAGGACACATGCACAGACACACGGACACGCTCAGGACACGTGCACGGACACACGGACATGCTCAGGACACATGGACACGCTAAGGACACGTGCATGGACACACGGACACACTCAGGACATGTGCACGGACACACGGACACTGGACACACGGACATGCTCAGGACACATGGACACGCTAAGGACACACAGACACCTTACGGACATGTGCAAGGACACGCTAAGGACACGCGCACAGACACACGGACATGCTACGGACACACGGACATGCTCAGGACACGTGCACAGACACACGGACATGCTACGGACACATGGACACGCTCAGGACACGTGTCCCGTCCCATGCACGCACAGCCCACCCCCACATGCACGTGTCCCCCCAGATGTCCCCATGTCCCCCCAGGTGTCCCCGTGTCCCCCCAGGTGTCCCCATGTCCCCCCCAGCCATGAACTCCTGCCCCCCCCCCCCCCCCCTCGAGTGCCCACAGGGGGTCCCAGAACCTGGGGGGGGTCCCAGTGCCCGGGACGGTGCCAACACCTGCAGAGGGTCCCAGCACCCATCGGGGGGTCCCGGCACCCCCAGGGGGTCCCAACATCCACAGGGGGGTCCCAGCACCCATCGGGGGGTCCCGGCACCCCCAGGGGGTCCCAACATCCACTGGGGGGTCCCAGCACTCATCGGGGGTCCCGGCACCTGTGTCCCCCTCCCCTGCACCCTCCCAGGCAGAGGCGGGAATGGGGGTCCCGTGGGGGGTTTATTGAGGGGGGAGGGGGGGGTCAAGGGGGGGATCACGGGGGGTCACGGGGGTTCACGGGGGGTCACGGGGGTTCACGGGGGGTCACGGGGGGGTCACGGGGGGTCACGGGGGGGTCACGGGGGTGCTTTGGAAGGCTCAGGGGGTGAGGGGGTACGCAGAGGCCACGAGGCGCTGCTTTTCCCAGGTGTAGGTCTGGATGGTGGCGGCTTCACCCCCCAGGCTGATGTGGCACCTGCAAGGACAGGTGAGGGTGACCCCGGCTCTGGGACCCCCAGCTGGGCACCCTAAGCCCTGGGTGGGCGCCAGGTCGCCCCCCTCGGGCAGGTGCCAGCCCCCCTCCCCTGGGTGCCCCGCACTCACTGGCGGTCGGGGCGCGCCAGGAAGCAGAGGGTGAACAGCGCCAGGTCGAACTCGGGGCTGGAGCCCACCAGGAGCGACCCCCGGGGTTTGGAGTACCCGTCCCAGCGGAACTGCAGCGACAGCACGTCCGGGAAGTCTGTCCACTGCGGAGGGGACACGGCGGGGTCACCACGGACGGGACAGACAGGGGGACACCCCGTCCCAGCAGAAGCGCAGTGACAGCACAGCCAGGAGCGCTGTTCGCTGCGGGGAACTCGAGGGGCGCACACGGGGAAGGGAATGGGGGGACCCCAGGTAGGGTCCCACAGGAGCCTGGGGACACTCATGGGGACACAGAAGAGCCCTGGATATGGACACGGGGGGCGCGACACGCGGGGGCCGTGGGTACAGCCCTGGGGGGGGCGGGTGTGGCCTCGGGGGGGGACAGGGACCCCGGGGTGCTGCAGGCGGAGGATGGAGAATGGTGAGAGGGTGGGGACAGCTTTGGTGACAACTTTGACAGAATGGTGACAACTTTGGGGACACAGGGGCCACAAAGTTCCTGGGAAATGGGGGAATGGGATCTCGGGGGCAATAATGGGACCCTGAGGGTCATCCCTAGGGGACAGAGACCTTGGCTGGGGACACTGGGGGATGGGGACAGGAGGGGAACCCGAGGGCTGCAGCAGTGGGTCCCCCGCTCTGTGTCCCCACCCCCCACTCAGGGGATCCCTCCCCGTGTCCCCACGTCCCCCACTCAGGGAGTCCCCCCGTGCTCCCACCCTCATCACATCCCCATCCTCTCCTTTTCCTTTAGCGCCCCTGGTGTCCCTGTGTCCCCTCATGTCCCTCCGTGTCCCCCTGTCCCCACTCACGGGGCCATCCCAGGTGTAGCACAGGTACTGCAGCCACCCCCGTGTCCCCCTGTCCCCCCGTGTCCCCCTGTCCCCACTCACGGGGCCATCCCAGGTGTAGCACAGGTACTGCAGCCACCCCCATGTCCCCCTGTCCCCCCTGTGTCCCCCTGTCCCCCCCTGTGTCCCCCTGTCCCCCCGTGTCCCCCTGTCCCCCCGTGTCCCCCTGTCCCTCCGTGTCCCCCTGTCCCCCCATGTCCCCCTGTCCCCCCGTGTCCCCCTGTCCCCCCGTGTCCCCCTGTCCCCACTCACGGGTCCATCCCAGGTGTAGCCCAGGTACTGCAGTCTCCCCGCTCGCTCCAGCGCCTGCAGCTGCACCCAGTTGTGACACCCCGACACCTCCCCCTTCTTCACCTCCCCTGGGGACAGAGAGAGCAGGTGACCACAGCTCCCCCACCATGGACCCCCACCACTGACATCCCACCACTGACACCCCACCATGGACCCCCCACCATGGACCCCCCACCATGGACCCCCCACCATGGACCCCCACCGTGACCCCTGAGCCCCAGCACTGGCCCCCCCCAGGCCTCCCCAGCTTCATCCCCAGTGTCCCCCCCATCCCCTCCGTGTCCCCCTGTTCAATCCCTCTCCCTGTTCCCTCCCCATCCCCACAGTGACCCTCCAATCTCCAGTGTCCCCCCCATGTCCCCACATGTCCCTCGTGTCCCCTCACCATGGAACACGTGCTCGAAGCCAGAGGAATCCAGAGCTTTCCCACTGGAGCGCGAGTAGAGCCCAAACCACATGGAGTGGAGATCGGCCCGGAACGCCTCAGCCGAGGGGTACAGCCCTGGGGACACCGTGGGGACATCGTGGGGACATGAGGTACAGCCCTGGGGACATGGGATACAGCCCTGGGGACATTGTGGGGACATGGGGGTACAGCCCTGGGGACAGGGTGGAGCATGTGGACAGGGGGAAAGGAGGGACACTGGGGTGTGAACAGGGTGGGAACCCTGGGGTGGCACTGGGGGACACTGGGGTGACACTGAGGTACACTGGGGGACACTGGAGGACACTGGGGAACACTGGGGGGACACTGGAGGGACACTGGGGGACACCGGGGTAACACTGGGGGACACTGGGGGGACTGAGAAGTCAGCATGGGGACACTGTTGGAAGATGGTGATGACAGGGGAGATACTGTGGGGACACCGTGGGGACACCATAAGGACACCATGGGGACACTGGGGACACTGGGAACACCGTATGGACACCATAAGGACACCATGGGGACACTGGGGGACACTGGGAACACCGTGGGGACACTGGGAACACCGTGGGGACACCATAAGGACAGCGCAGCCCCACCCTTCCTGAGGACGAAGCGCTCCAGCAGCGCCAGGACCGGAGTGTCCAGGGCGGCGTCCAGGAATTCCTGCTGCTCCTGCTGCTCCTCCGCCGTCTCCGTTTCGTCCCGCCCCGTGCGCGGCTCGTAATTATCCAGGAGCGCCAGGAGACGGGAGAAGGTGGGACGGGCCAGCAGCTCCGGGGACACGTAGGAAAACAGCCTGGAATGGGCAGGGATTGGGGGGAATGTGGGATGGAAACGCACGGGGTGGAGGGATGGGATGAGGGAATGAGGGATTGGGATGGGGGATGGATGGATGATGGATGGATGATGGATGGATGGATGGATGATGGATGGATGGATGGATGGATGGATGGATGGATGGATGGATGGATGGATGGATGGATGGATGGATGGATGATGGATGGACAGGGATGGATGGATGGATGGATGGATGGATGGATGGATGATGGATGGATGGATGGATGGATGGATGGATGGATGGATGGATGGATGGATGGATGGATGGACAGTGAAGGATGGATGGATGATGGATGATGGATGGATGGATGGATGGATGGATGGATGGATGGATGGATGGATGGATGGATGGATGGATGGATGGATGGATGGATGATGGATGGATGGATGATGGATGATGGATGGATGGATGGATGGATGATGGATGGATGGATGGATGGATGGATGATGGATGGATGGATGGATGGATGGATGGATGGATGGATGATGGATGGATGGATGATGGATGGATGGACGATGGATGGATGGATGGATGGATGGATGGATGGATGGATGGATGATGGATGGATGATGGATGGATGGATGGATGGACAGATGGATGGTCACACATGGGCTGGAGATGAGGGGTGGAAGGACATGGATTTGGGGGTGTAAGGATGAGGGAAGAGAAACTCGGGGTTGGGAGGGAGTGTGGGGTGGAGCCAGGGATGCCCCCCCAGGATGGAGGATGAGGATGGGGACAGCTGGGATGGAGCAGGGGGATGGGACAGAGGAAAACGGGTTTGGTGTGGAAGAACAAGGATGGAAACACATGGGATGGGAAAACGTGGGATTGGGATGGGATGGAGGGACAGGGATGGGACAGGTGGGATCAAGGGATGAGGACAGAGCCGGGTGGGTTTGGGACAGAGGGATGGGACAGAACAGGATGAAGCCCGGTGGGATGGAGAATGGGAGGGCAGAGGTTTGGGGGCACGGGGGGATGACGGGGAGAACACGGAGGATGCTGAGTACCCCTCTCCCCCCAGCCCTCTCCCCACCTCGAGGCCGCGGGTGTCGCTCCCCTCTCCCCCCAGCCCTCTCCCCACCTCGAGGCCGCGGTGTCGCTCCCCGAGCCCTCCAGGTTCAGCTCGAGCTGCCCCGGCCCAGCCCGGTTGGAGTCTGCGGCGAGCATCTGCTCCGAGAGCTCGCGGAGCTCCGCGTCCGACACGGCCCGGGGGGATCCCGGTACCGCCCGGGGCTCCGGTACCGCCCGGGGGGATCCCGGCACCGCCCGGGGCTCCGGTACCGCCCGGGGAACCGGGGGCACATCCCCGCTGCCCCCCGCGCCGGTCACCAGCAGCAGCCACAGCAGCCACGGAGCCATCGCGACCTCACCCCCCCCGGCCCCGCTGTCGCTTATAGCTGCTGCTATCGTCGCGATAATGCCCCAAGGTCGCGACGTGACCTCGACCGAGGGGAAGACCCCGGGCCGGGGACAGCCCGAAGCCCCCCGGGCTGGCTGGGGGGGGGCTGCACTCGCAGTTTCCCCCGTTTCTGTGCCCGAGGGTTGATTTGGGGACTCGCCCCCCAAAACTTGACCCCTCCCGGGGTGTTGGCACCTCCAAATTTGTCCCCTCCGCCCCCCCGGAGCTGTTTAATGTTTAAGAGACCAAATGTGCTCCCTCAAGGACTTCCCAGGGGGGAGGTCACGGCCCCTCCACTCACTCCAGCCTCACACAGGGGGGGACAGGGGGGGATTTGGGGTGTGGGGGGCGGCAGAAGCAGGGAGGGGCCCTGGGGGGGACCCACGTGGGGCTCTGTGGACCCTTGAGGAGTTTGGGGAGCACAGAAGCACCTGCGGGTCACGGAGGGGATCGGGGGGGCCGTGGGGCAGCGGGGGGAGATCACCGGGGGCTGTGGGAGCGGGGGGGCTGCGGGAGCGCTCAGGCACGAAGGGTCTCTTGGGGGGTCTCTTGGGGGGATACAGGGACTGGGGGGCTCTGGGGGATCCTGGGCGGCTATGGGGGGGATCCTGGGGGGCTATGGGGGGATATAGGGACTGGGGGGCTATGGGGGATCCTAGGGGGGTATGGGGGGGTCCTGGGGGGCTATGGGGGCTATAGGGACTGGGGAGCTATGGGGGATCCTGGCGGATATGGGGGGATATAGGGACTGGGGGGCTATGGGGGGATCCTGGGGGGGTATGGAGGGGTCCTGGGGGGCTATGGGAGGATATAGGGACTGGGGGGCTATGGGGGGATCCTGGGGGGGGTATGGGGGGGTCCTGGGGGGCTATGGGGGGATATAGGGACTGGGGGGCTATGGGGGATCCTGGCGGATATGGGGGGATATAGGGACTGGGGGGCTATGGGGGGATCCTGGGGGGCGGTGGGGGTCCCTTGGGGTCAGTAGGGCTGGGGGGGCCTCCGGGGGGTCCTGGAGGGCTCTGGGGTTTGGCGGAGCCGGGATTTGTGCGGCCGGGGGGGATCGGGGGGGGTTGGGGGGGGTTCGGGGGATGGGCTAGAACGGGGGGCGGGGCAGGAACACAAACAGGCCCCGCCCCCTCCCTTGGGCCACGCCCCTCCCGCAGAGACCCCGCCTCAGCGGCGCCCGCGCATGCGCAATACGGAGAGCGCGTGTTGCTCTATGGGCGGGGCCATGCCCATATATGGAGCAGGGGCGGGGCCGAGACACAGGAAGTGGGCGGGGCCTTCAGGCGGGACATGGAGACACACGGCGGGGTGGGCGGGGCTTGAGTCCTGCGCACGCGCAGTGCGGGCGGGTGCGCGGGGCGCGGGGCCGCGGTTTAAAGGGGCCGCGGCGCGGGGACCCCGGAGCTCCCCGAGCCCCCCGGGACCCCCGAGCCCCCCCCGGGATCCCCCGGGACCCCCCGCCCCCGCCATGGTCTGCGGAGGCTTCGCCTGCTCGCGCAACGCGCTCTGCGCTCTCAACGTGGTCTATGTGGTGAGCGGGGCCGGGGTTTGGGGACCCCTCAGCTCTGAGGGGGGCGGGGGGGGCTGAGGGGTCCCGCGGCACCGCCAGGGACGAGTCTGGGGAGGTTTGGGGGGACGCCCGCCCTATTTGGGGTTGTGGGGTGCAGGGGGGGTCTCCCTGTGGGGGAATTGGGGGTCCCCACACCTGGGGGGGCTCCAGGGATCCCCGGCCTGGGGGTGGCGAAGGGTTCTGGGGCTCCCCCTTAAAGGGTGGGGCTGGGTGGGGCGGGGAGGGGTCGGGGGTCCCGGGGAGGGTCAGGGGGCGCCCCAAAGCACGGGAAGGGACAGGGTCAAAGGCCACATCCCCCCAAATCCACCGGGAGGGGCTGAGGGTCGCGGGGGGCTGGGGACAGAGTGCCTGAGGGGGAGCACACCCCCCTCACGACCCCGGGGACCCCCAAAACACCCCTGGGGCCCTCGGGCTGTGTCCCCCCCCCTCACCCCGCGGCCATCAGGGGGTGCTCGGGGGGACCCCTAACCCCGAGCCCCCCCAGCTGGTGGGGGTGCTGCTGGTGGGGGTCGCGGGCTGGGCGCGGGGCCTGGGCATGGGCTCCAGCCCCCCCCTGCTCGGTGGAGCCTTCGCCGTCGGCGTCTTCCTCCTGCTCATCGCGGGGCTGGGGCTGCTCGGGGCCCTGCGGCACCACCAGGTCCTGCTCTTCTTCGTATCCTCTTGCTCGGGACACCCCGGGGAGCCCCCAGCCCCTCTGGGACCCCCCACCCCGCGTGGCCACCAGGTCCTGCTCTCCTTGTCCCCTTGTCCCAAAGCCCCTCTGGATCCCAAACACCCCCCGGATGTCCCTGGTACCCCATGGCAGTGTCCCCAACACCCCCCGGATGTCCCTGGCAGTGTCCCCAACACCCCCCAGATGTCCCTGGTACCCCATGGCAGTGTCCCCAGCACCGCCTGGATGTCCCTGGTACCCCTGGCAGTGTCCCCAACGCCCCCTGGATGTCCCCAACACCCTCTGGATGTCCCCAACAGCCCCTGGCAGTGTCCCCAACACCCCGTGGATGTCCCTGGCAGTGTCCCCAAGCCCCTCTGGGCTCCCCCACCCACCAGCTCCTGTTCTCTTTGTCCTCTTGGGGAGGGAGTGTCCCAAGCTCTGGGTCCCCAACACCCCCCTGGCTGTCCCTCCACCCCTCCCAGGCTGCCACCCCCTCCCCTGTGTCCCCAAACGCCCCCCAATGTCCCCAACCCCCCTTTCCCCCGTGGCACCCCCAGCTCCTGCCCCTCAGATCCTTTAGCAGGGCTCCAAACCCCACCCGGGGCCCCAGTCTGGGTGTGGGGAGGTCCTGGAGGGGTGTGGGGAGGTCCCGGATTTTGGGGGGGGTCTCTGTGTGTGTGTGGCACCCCCTTGACCCCCCAAGTACGTGCTGATCCTGGGCCTGGTGTTCCTGTGCCAGCTCGGCGTGTCCTGCGCCTGCCTCGCCCTGGGCCGGGAGGCTCAGGTGGGTACTGGGAACCCCCCCGGGCTCCCCAAAACCCCCTGGGAACCCCAAAACCCCCCTGCAACCCCACAACTCCCTGGGGGGCTCAGGGAACCTCTTGGTCCCCTCCCCATCCAAACCCTGGGCATGTGAGGTGGGTCACACCACCTGGAGACCCCCCAGGACCCCTCTGGGACCCCCACCCCACTCGTGGGACACACACAGGAACCCTCCCAACCCATCCCACAATCCCGGGGTGCACAGGGAACACCCCACACCTCCCAAACCCACAGGGATCCCCCAGGGAGGGGCACAGAGGGGCCCTGGCGGGTTTGGGGGGCCCTGTGGCGGTGGGGGGGTCCTGGGGGGCACTGACCGATTTTTGGGGACCCCCCCTTGCCCCTCAGGAGCGGCTGCTGCGCTCGGCCTGGCCCCTGCTGAGCGGGGGGGCGCGGGGGGAGCTGCAGCGCAGGCTGGGCTGTTGTGGTTTGGGGGAGCCCCCCGGGACCCCCCCTCCTGCCAGCCCCGCCCCCGGGAGCCCCCCGGACTGAAGCCCCCCTGGGAGCCCCCGAACTGCCCCGCTGTGAGTCTGGGGAGGGGCAGCTGGGGGGGGTTTAGGGGTCACTGGGGGGTTGGGGGGGCTTGGGGAGTCCTCCTGGGGGTACTGGGGGGTGCAGGGGAATTTGGGGACACCCCTGGGGGGGCTGGAGGGGGGCCTGGGGGGGTGGGGAGGGTTGGGGGTTTCGGGGGAACGAAGGAAGTTTGGGGACCCCCTGGATGTGCTGAACGCCCCCAGGAGGGGCCTGCAGTGCCCCCCACGCTGTGTCCTGGGGCAATGGCGGGGCTGAGGGGTGGGTGGGGGGCTGTTGGGGACCACCCTGACCCTCCTGTTTCCCCCCAGAGGTGCCAGTTCCCCCCGGGGGGAGTCCCCCCGTGCCCCCCCTGCGCCCCCCAACTGCTGCAGCACTCGGACCAGGCCCTCAAGATTTTGGGGGGGGTCGGGCTGTTCTTCAGCTTCACCGAGGTACGGGGGGGCGGGGGGAGCCAGTGGGGGTCTCAAGGCGTTGGGGGGGTCCTTCAGCCCCCCCAATTCTCTTTTTGTTGCAGGTTTTGGGGGTCTGGCTCGCCCTCCGCTTCCGGAACCAGCGGGACCCCCGCGCCAACCCCGGTGCCTTCCTATAGTGGGGGGGTCCCTGGGGGGGCCACAGCTCCTCTGGGGAGGGGTCACAGCCTGGGGGGGGGTCCAGAACCCCCCAAATGCTGATCAGCTGCCCCCTGCAGCCGCATGAAGCACTGGGGACACAAACACACCCCAAAATCATGGGGTGACCCCCTGGCAGGGCTGCGACCCCCCCCCAGCAAAAGGGGCCTGGGGCAGAGTCCCCCCCCCCCCACCAATCTCAGTCTGAGCTCTCCCAGACTGGTTTGTACTGGTCATTGGGACACCCCCAGCCCCCCCACGGTGTGTCCCCCCCCCGGGGGGGTCATGGTCACCCCCACACTGGGGAGGGACACACGGGGCAGGACCCCCACCACAGTGACCCCTCCCCCACACACTCCCCCCCTGTGGGCATTGGGGGCTGGGGGGACTGAGGGGGGGTCGCCACCTCCCCAAATCCAGCAGAGCCCCCCCATCCAACACCCCTAAACTGGTCTGTACTGGTTTACACCATGACTGGGAGCAGTGACCCCCCCAGTGTGTCCCCCCCACGCCCCAGACCCGATGGGGGAGGGGGGCAGGGGGACACCCCCCCCCAATAAACACACAACAGTGACCACGGCTCGGGCTCGTTCTGGGGGGTCCCCAGAGCAGTGACCCCCCCCCCAGCCACCCCCAGTGCCACAGGACACACGAGCTGGGGGGGGCACTGCCCACACCCCTTTATTGGCAGAGAATTGGGGGTCCCAGAAACAGCCCCCCCCCTCCAATAAGTGGGGTCCCCCCTCCCATCCAGTCCTGGGGGGGTTCTGGTGTTTGGGGGGGACCCCCACCCCTCCCACAAGTACCAGTGGGAGAGACTCAGGGGGTGTTTTTGGGGGGTGTCACCCCTCAATTCCCCCCCACAGGTATGAGAGTCCTGGGGGATGTTCGGGGTGGTTTTTGGGGGGCAGGGGTCACCCCTCACACCCCCCCTGCAGGTACCGATGCCCCAGGGCCTCGTGAGCTGAGATTCGCTTGTGGGGGCTGAAGGTCAGCAGTGCCTGGGGCAGGAACCGGACAGGACCGAGTCAGGAACCAGGGGGGCTCCGTTGTGACCCCTCCCCAAAGGGGCTGCCGAGCTCAGGGGGTGTGGGGAGGTTCCCCCTTGTCCCCCCACAGTGTCCCCGACTGTCACAATCACACACAGCATCCCTGTGTCCCCCACGCGTCCCTGGTCCCTCCCCGTGTGTCCCCACGGGTCCCCCGATGTTCCCGTTCCCCCCACTGTGTTTTCCCCAGCAGCAGCAGCAGTGTCCCTGTGCTGTCCCCCACCAAAGTCCCGTCCGTGTCCCCCCCCCGGTCCCCCCTCACCAGCAGCAGCTGCTCCCCACTGTCCCCCAGCTCCGGGACCTCCCCCCGGGGCTCGCGGGGGGCGCAGGGGGCGAAGGCTTCCCTGGGCAGGGCCACGTCCTGCGGCCACTCGTCCTCCTGGGGGAGCCCGATCAGGCTGGGGGGGCACAGGAGGTGAGGGGGGGTCTGAAACTGAACCCCCAAACCAGCCCCCCAAAAGGGTCCCCCCGCTGCCCCCACACCCCCCCAGAACAGCCCATCCCCCCCCATAGGACCCCCCAGGGAATCCCTGCTTGCACCCATCCCCCCCCAGGTACCCCCTCCCTGATTCCAGCCCCCAAAACCCCCCTGAGGCCCGAACCACCCCCTTGGGACAGCCCCCCCAGACCGGGACAGCCCCCCCAAACCGGGACAGCCCCCCCCAAACCGGGACAGACCCCCCAAACCGGGACAGACCCCCCAAACCGGGACAGCTCCCCCAAACCGGGACAGCCCCCCCAGACCGCGACAGCCCCCCCAGACCGGGACATCCCCCCCAAACCGGGACACACCCCCCCCCCAAACCGGGACATCCCCCCCAAACTGGGACAGACCCCCCCAGACTGGGACAGCCCCCCCAGACCGGGACAGCTCCCCCAGACCGGGACAGCCCCCCCAGACCGGGACAGCCCCCCCAAACCGGGACAGACCCCCTCAAACCGGGACAGCCCCCCCACCCTGTGTTCAGTGCCCCCCGAGCCCCCCGAGCCCCACCCCACCCACTCGAAGATCTTGCCCAGCTGATCGGCCTCGGAGCTCCCGCAGAACAGCGGCCTGGGGGACAGGGACAGGGACAGGGCACACGGGGGGCTGGGCACAGGGGACACCCCACAGGGCTGGGACCCCCAGCAGCACCCGGCTGACCCCAGGAGTGTCCCCATGTCCCCACAACCGTGTCCCCCCGCTCCGTGTCCCCGTGTCCCACGTCCCGTGTGAACCTGATTTCCTCACGTGTCCCCTCATTTTCCCCACCCCTTGTCCCCCCCCTATCCCCCTGTCCCTGTGTCCCCCACCCCATGTCCTCCCCCGGTGTCCTCACTGTGCCCCCCACATCTGGGTCTGTGTGCTGGTGTCCCCGTGTCCCCCCACCCTGTGTCCCCTCCATGTCCCTGTGTCCCCATCTGTCCCTCCTGTGCCCCCCACCCTGTATCCCCATGTCCCCCACCCCATGTCCCCCCCCGTCCCTCTGTTCCCCCATGTATCCCTGTCCCCCCCCAGGTGTCCCCAGGTGTCCCCCGGTGTCCCCTCACTTCCTGCGGAACATCTCAGCGAAGATGCACCCCACGCTCCACATGTCCACGGGGGAGGCGTAGGCAGCCCGGAGCAGCACCTCGGGGGCTCTGTACCACAGTGTCACCACCTGTCCCCCCCCACGGCACCCACAGCGTCACCAGGGACCCCCAGCAGTGCCCCAGTGCCCCAGAGCCGTGGCAGCGGTGTCCCCGCAGTGTCCCCAGTGTCACCCTGGGAGCCGCAGCTCCTGGGAGTCACGGCCACCATCCCCTGACACCACCCGGCTCTAGGACCACCCAAGACCCCAATTCGGGGTCCCCGCCCCCTCAGCCCACCCCAGGCACTGTGACCCCCCCGGACGCACGGGGTCAGGGCCATGTGGCAGCCGTAGATCCGGGCCAGCCCGAAATCGGCCACCTTGAGCTGCCCCGCGCTGGTCACCAGCACGTTCTGGGGTTTGAGGTCGCGGTGGACGATGCGCTGGGCGTGCAGGAAACCAGGGCACGCAGGAACTGCCGCATCAGGTCCTGGGGGGACACGAGGTCAGGGACCCCCTACCCCCTGTGCCACCCGGGGCCTCGGGACCCCCCGAGCCCACCTTGATGGTGTTGGGGGGCAGCCCTGGGGCCGGAGCCTTCTCCAGGAAGGTTTTCAGGTCCTGCTCCACGTGCTCGAACACCAGCGTGACCTTGGCCTCGTGTGGGGTGCGGGCACTGGCACAAACGTCCATCAGCCTGGGGACAGGGACACGGGACAGGGACAGGGACACGGGGACAGGGGGACATGGACATGGGGACAGGGGGACATGGGGACATGGACGTGGGGACAGGGGGACAGGGACAGGGGGACATGGACATGGGGACAGGGACACGGGGACAGGGGTCAGGGACATGGGGACACGGGGTGTAACAGGGCCCATGGGACACCTGCTGTACCCTGGGACCCTGTCCCTGCTCTGGGACCTCCATTCCTGTCGTGGGACCCCAAAACTGCTCTGGGACCCCCATCCCTGCCCTGGGACCCCATTCCTGCCCTAGGACCCCCCATCCCTGCCCTGGGACCCCGTCCCTGCTCTGGGACCCCAAAACTGCTCTGTGACCCCCATTCCTGCTCCGTGACCCCCGTCCCTGCCCCGGGACCGGTCCCTGCCGCCCGGTGGGTGCCCCGCAGGGACAGCGGCCCCCGGCTCTCACCGGACGATGTTGGGGTGCTCGAGGTGCTCGAGGCGGCGCAGCAGAGCCACCTCCCGCACGGTGCTGGGGGGCAGCCCGGCCCCCCCCGTGGGCACCCGCACGTTCTTCAGCGCCACGAAGCGTCCGCTGAGCCGGTCCCGAGCCTTGAACACGGAGCCGTGCGCGCCCACCCCCAGCTCGGCCACCGGCTCGTACTGAACCTCCTGCGCCATCCTGGGGGGGCAGAGCCTCAGCGACACCCCCAAATCCCCCCCGCACCCCACGCCGACATCCTGGGCTGCCACGAGACCCTGCCCCACCCCCCCCAGCCCCCCCAATTCCCGCTCCCACCCCCGTGACCCCCAGCACCCCAAAGCCCCCCCGCGGCGCTCAGGTCAGACCCCACCGTGTCCCCCCTGCCCCCCCAAACCAGCGCTCCCCAGCCCCCGGGACCCCCCAACATCCAGAGCTCCCCAACCGGGACCCCCCGCTCCAGCCACCCCCGGGCGCTGCCCCTCCCCCCCGGGGGTCTCTCCGGGATTGGAGGAGGGGGTGCCAAAGTTGGGGGGTCCCGGGGGGACCCCGGAACTCACCGGGCGGCGCGCGGGGCAGGGGGGGAGGGGCGGGGGCGCCGGACAGGCGGGAGGGGCGGGCGGAAGGGCCGGGGGGGGAGGGGCGGGACGGGGGGAGGGGCGAGGGGACCCCGGGAACCCCCGGGAGGGGGAGGGGCTCGGAGCCGCGGTGAGAGCGGCGGGAGGCGGGGGGAGGGGAGGGGCAGGAGGGGGGACCCCCCCCCCTCACCTGATGGCCACGGCCCCCTCCCCTCTCCTCCCCGGCTCGGGGGTCTCCAACACCCGCAGGTCCCCCCCGGCCCGGTCAGAGCCCGCGCTCACCTGTCCCGTTCCAGAAGGTTCCTCACCTGAGGTGATCCCTTCACACCGGTGCCCCCCCCCAGGGGCTCCGGGACCGGCCCCACCCCCACCTGCGCCCCCCGCCCCGTTTGCAGCCGGGGTGACCCCCCGGGGGGTTGGGGGTGTCCAGGTGAGCCCCCTCCCAATTCCCCTGACCGAGGGACCCCCCCCTCGTCCTTCTGCTCACCTGGTCCCTCTGGCACCTGGGGGAGGGGGGGTCACCACGCTCGGCTGCCTCAGGGTCCCCACGAGGGTCCAGAGTCCCCCTGTGCTGACGTCAGCCCCTCCCCCCCCCGGGACATTGTCCCCCCCCCCACAGCGGGCGGCACCGACCGGGTTAAACCTCACGGGGGGCCGGGGGTTCCCGACGCCCCCCACCCCTGCTGGGTCACCCCAACCCCTCCCCCCGGTGCCCCCTGACCCCAAACACCCCCGGGGGGGGTCACCCCTCCCCCCCAATGGGCATCGTGAGGTGTCCGGGGGTCCCGGGGGTCCCTCTGAGCCCCGCTCTGGCCGCGGCCCCTCCCCCCGCGAGGCTCTCAGGGTCCCCATCCCCCCATGGGGAGGGGCTGGGCTCCCCCCGCCCCCCGCGGGGCCGCGTCACCCCCGGTGCACCGGGACAGGTCGGGACCGGTCCCCCCATCCCCAGCCCGGGGGGGGCACGGGGGGGGGGGGAGGGGCTGAGTCACAGGAGGGGGGTGGGGAGGTGAGACCGGAGCTCCGGCAGCAGCAAAATCCCAAAATCACTTTATTGGCCAATAAATAAACCCAAATCCCCCGGCAGAGGGGCAGCGCTGCAGGGCTGGGGACACCCTGGGGTCACAGCCACCACCAAGGCTGGGGTCACCACGGGGCTGGGGACACCCTGGGGTCAGAGCCAGCACAGGGCTTGTGACACTGCTGGGGTCAGGACCACCACGGTCGGTGTCACTGTGGGGCCACAGCAGTGTCAGGGCCAGTTCTGGAGTTGGGGTCACCAGGAGTCACCCACAGGGTCAGGGCCACCACAAGGTCCAGGGACCTGATGACCTTGGGGACACTGTGGTGTCAAGGCCACCACTGGGGTCAGTGTCATTACTGGTGGTGAAGTCAGGACCAGGGTCAAGGTCCTGCCGCTGTCCCCGGTGTCCCCGGGTCTCCAAAGGCTCTGGTGTCACCGCTGTCCCCGGGTGTCCCCGGTGTCCCCGGTGTCCCCCGCTGTCACCCGCTGTCCCCGGTGTCCCCGCTGTCCCGGTGTCACCGCTCGAGGAAGCGCAGGCTGATGGGGGGCGGCGGGGGCCAGCAGGGTGCGGGTCATGGGGCGCACGCGGCCCCCCCCGGGCTCCGGCCGCACCTCGAAGCGCAGCAGGATCTGGGGGAGTGGGGACAGGTGAGTGACACCGTGGGGACACCACGGGGACATCATGGGGACAGGGACACCCACCTGTGCCAGCGCCATGTGCAGCTGCAGCTCAGCCAAGCGGCGCCCGACGCAGCTGCGAGGGCCGAGGGCCGAAGGGCAGAGAGGCGAAGGGGTGCCCGGGGGCCGGGGGGGTGCCCGGGAGTGTCTCCAGGTGTGTCCCCAGGTGTGTCCCCAGGCGTGTCCCCGCTGTCCCTGTGGCGCAGCCAGCGCTCCGGGCGGAAGGCGTCGGGCGCTGGGAAGAAGCGGCTGTCGCGGGACGTGGCGTAATGGCACAGGGTGATGAGGGTCTGCAGGGACACGGGGGTCAGCGGGGACACCCTGGGGGTGCCCTGGGGACACCGGGAGCCCTGGAGTGTGCGGTGTCCCCAGCTCACCTGGCGTGGCACCAGGTAGTCGCCGACGCGGATGTCGCAGTTGGGGACGACGCGGGCATTGGCCGGGATGACAGGGTACAGCCTGCAGGGGAGCACGCCTGGATGTCACCTCCCTGTCCTCCTCATCCTCATCCCCATCCCCATCCCGTCTTGACTTCATCCCTTCCTTGTCCCATCCTCATCTCTGCCCTGTCCTGCTCTTCACCCTCATCCCCATCATCACCCTCATCCTCATCTTCCTCCTTGT
Organism: Periparus ater; assembly: GCA_032357785.1. Taxonomy (NCBI): domain Eukaryota; kingdom Metazoa; phylum Chordata; class Aves; order Passeriformes; family Paridae; genus Periparus; species Periparus ater. The sequence goes on from CM063637.1 coordinate 786,992, forward strand.
CCCCATTGCTGTCCCCGCTTCATCCACATCTTCATCCCCACCCCTGGCCCCACCTTCATCCATGTCCTCATCCCCATCCTTGTCTTCATCCCTTCCTTGTCCCCATCCTCATCCTCCTTCCCATCTTCCTCCTTGTCCCCACTCCTGTCCCCATTTTATCCCCAAACTCATCCTCTCTCCATCCCAATCCCGACCTGTCCCTGTCCCCATCCTTGTTCCCATCTTTATCCACATCCCTGTTCCTGTTCCCATCCCCGTGTCCCTCACCCCTGTCCATGTGTCCCCATCCCCCTGTGTCCCCATCCCCCTGTGTCCCCATCCCCCCATCTCTGTCCCCATCCCTGTGTCCCTCTGTGTTCCTGTCCCCGTATCCCACTCCCCCTTCGCCATTCCCACGTCCTTTCCGTGTCCCATCATTGTCCCCCGTGTCCCTGTCACCTGAGGGTCTCCTTCACCACAGCCCGGAGCAGCGGCAGCCGTGCCAGCGCAGCGGCGGTGGCAGCAGCAGTGGCCCTGTCGGTGGTGGCACTGTCACCGCGGGTGCCCGTGTTGGTGGCAGTGGCAGCCAGCAGCTCGCGGTGCAGGGCCGCCTGCGCCCCCGGGTTCCGCGCCAGCTCGTACAGGCTCCAGGCCAGCGTGCTGGCCACCTGGGGACACGGGGGACATCAGCGGGACCCACAGTGACAACAGGGACACCCCAGTGTCACCCCCTCCTCACCGTGTCCACCCCGGCCAGCAGCAGCTCGGTGACGTTCCCGTAGATGCTGCTGACGGGGACGTGCTCCCGGGCCAGCAGGTCGGTGACACACGTGTCCCCTTCGGCCGGCGACCCCCGTGCGGCCACCTCGGCCACGCGCCGGTCCACGTGTCCCTTGGCTGGGGACGGCAACAGCCATCAGTGCCACCGTGGCAGTGATGCTGGGGACAGCACCCTGGCAGTGTCACCGCAGCCACGTGCCATCGATGCGTCCCTCAGCTGCGGGACGATGGCGTGGGACTGTCACCGTGACCATGAGACATTCGTGTGACCCCACAGGATGTCTCTGTGTCCCTTGGATGTCCCCATATCCCTCCCCTGTGTCCCCTCACCACGGCCCTGGGATGTCCCCCTGTGTGTCCCCATGTCCCCTCGGGTGCAGGTGAGCAGGAGGGTCCCTATGGCCATGGGACATCCCCACGCCCCTCCGGGATGTCCCTGTGTCCCCATATGATGCCCTGGTGTCCCTGTGGGACGGCACCGTGTCCCCATGGGATGCCTTCATGGTGTCCCCCGTGTCCCCCCTGTCCTCCCTGTCCCCGTGTCCCCTCACCGAAGGCGAAGAGCTGGTCCCAGGCGCGGCAGAAGGCGTCCCAGGGCGCAGGAACGAGGCGCAGGAGGGGACGGGGCAGTGCCATTGTCACCAGCGTCAGTGCCAGCACCGCCCCCACGCAGCGGATGACACCCTCGGCGGCCTCGCCGGTGTCCCCCAGGCAGCCCAGGCGGGACGAGAACAGCACCCAGGAGATGGCTGCGGGACAGGGGGGACATTGGGGACATGGGGACACGGGAAACACCGGGGATGGGGGACACTGAGGAGGGATCCAAGGGTCCCTGGGGACACCCAGAAGGTGCCCTGGAGACTTGGGGGACACGGGGAGTCCTGCTGGGGGCCCTGGGGATCCCTGGGGTGCCCTGTGGGGGGGGTCCCTGTGGTGGGGTCCCAGCCTTTGGGGTGCCCCGTCCCCTTTTGGGGTCCCCTCTCACCCTCGAGGCCGAAGCGGTTGAACTCGGTGCCGATGTCGGGGACGATCCCCCGCGGGTGCTGCCGCCGCAGCCGCTGCAGCCGCGCCACCAGCTCGGCCACCACGGCGGCCACCGGCCCCGCGAAGGCCTCGGCAGCCCCCGGGCGGAGCAGCCCCCGCGCCAGCACCCGCCGAGACCCCCGCCACGCCTCGCCCTCCCTGGGGACCGGGACACGCGTCACGGGGGCTGCGGGGACACGGGGGACACGGGGACACGAGGGACGCAGAGGACAGAGGGACAGATGTGGGTGGAGGACGCAGGACAGGAGCGAGGAATGGGGACACGGGTGACACCGGGCATGGAGGGGACGTGGGGACACGCGGGAGGAGGGGGACAGGGACACAGAGGGGGATGGGGGGACAGGGACATGGCAGGGACAAGGGACACAGGTAATGGCACGTGGGGACATGCAGAAACGGGGTGGACACAGGGAGGGACAAGGACATTGCGGGACATGGGGCTACAGGGGGGGGATGAGGACATGGGGGGTGCCAGGACACGAGTGGGGGTCAGAGACACACCCAGGGTGAGGGACAGGGACACGGGGGACATGGGTGGCGGGATGGGCACAGGGGAAGTGAGGGGCGGGGAATGGGGACATGGGGGACTCAGGTGGGACACGGGGGACCCAGGGGGGACACGGGGGGGACACGGGGGGGACACGGTCTCCCCACGAGCAGTGCCAGGGCCCCCCCAGGTGTGATCAGGGGCACCTGTGAGAGCCAGCGGGTCCCCGTGCCCATGGCGGGGGCTGGGGGACAGCGGGGGTGGTGGGGGCCTGCGCGGGGGTTTGGGGTCCCTCCCCCTGCCCACGCGGGGGCCGGGCCCCCCCCGGGCAGTTACTCACATCCTGCGTGGGGGGCGGGGGGGCAGGAGGAGGGGAGGGGGGGCTGAATCACGCCTGAGTCACCCCGGGCCCCCCCGCACCCCACGGGCCCTTCCCGGAACAGGTGCGGGGGGAGCCCCTGGGGCTACGGACACCCCCATTTCATGGGGAGCCCTGAGGGTCCCTGTGCGACGACCCCCCCCGGCCCCTCAGTGTCCCCCCAGTCCCCCAAATCCACGTGCATCCCCCAACCCCCCGCGCCGCCCCCGGCCCCCCACATCAAGGCTCCAAACCCCAACCCCAGCCCAAAGACCCCCCTGGACAACCCCCGAGCCCCCCATGGGCAACTCCCGGACCCCCCGAGCAGCCCCCAGCCCCTGTCAGCCCCCCACAAATGCCCCCTCCGCGCACTCACAGGGTGAGGAGCCCCCCGGGCACCCCCCGGAGGCTCCGGTGCTCCTTCCAGGGGCAGCTCAGGGCTCGGCGGGGCTCGGGCCCCTCCTGCCGCAGCACCTGAGCCACGAGCGCGGGGTCGGCCACGTGCACCGTGAGCACCGGCCCGAACCGGGCCTTCCAGAGCGGCCCGAACCGGGACCGCCCATGAACCTGCCGGGGACACGGGGGGTCACAGTGGCCCGAAGTGGGACCGGGCTGTCATTTGGGGGGGAACACAGAGGGTCACAGCGGCCTCCCCCACTGTCCTGAGCTGGAACCAGCGCCCAGGCTGGGGGTGAGGGGAGCTCGGGGTCACCGGGGGTCACACCGGGGGTCACACCGGGGGTCACACCGGGGGACGGGCGGGTGCCCGGGGCTGCTGCAGGAGCAGCTGCTGCACAAGGGGAGGTCCTGGCGTTCCCGTGCTCCCAAACCTGCAGTGACTCCCCGGGTGTGACCTGGTCCAGGGCTCCACCACCCGCCTGGGGGTGGCCCTGTCGCTGTCCCTCTGTGCCCCTCCGGGGGTGACCCGGTCCCCGGTGCCGCTGCTGCCCCCCAGCACCCCCCGAGACCGGGCTGCTCTTACCCTTGGTCCCAGCACCACCCCAGCAAGTCCTGGGGATCAGCTTGGGATGTCCCAACCCCACCCGGCCCCGGGGACAGAGATCAGCGTCCCTCTCCCCTCCCCACCTCCAGCTGGGCCGACCAAGGTCCCTCCTGTCCCCTCCGAGACCCGGGGTACACCCTGTCCCCTGCAAGCCAGGACTGTGACACCAGGGTCCCCCCATCTCCTCCACAGCCCAGGGCAGTGGGAGCAGGATCCCCCCGGGCTCCAGAGCAATGGGAACGGGGTCCCCCTGCCTCCACCAAGCCCCATTTACCTGCATCTCATGCAGCCTCCGCACCCCTCCTCGGCACAGCAGCTCGAAGATGAAGGCGGTGGAGCTCGGTCCCGGCATCTCGGCCAGGCCCCGGGGCCGCGAGGGCTCCGGGGGACCCCGGGGGTGCGGGGTGCGGGGCGGAGGAGAGGCAGCAACGGGGGCTGGGGGATCCCGGGGGACCCCCGGCTCGGGCAGGGAGTGGGACAGCAGGGCGGCCCGGGCGGGCAGGCGCAGGCTGGGGGACATGGCTGTCACCGGGGGCTGGAGCGGCACCGGGGGGACACCGGGGGATGCGGGAGGGTGGGGGGGAGGGCTCGGGGCGGTGCTGGAGCCGGCGGGGGACGCTGGGGGACCCGGCGGGACTCGGGGGGACCCGGCGGGACTCGGGGGGAGAGCGGGGCCGAGCCTCGACTGCGGGGGGGGCCCCGGGCCGGGGCTTTATAGCGCCCACGTGCAGCCGGGCTGGCCCCGCCCCTTGAGCGGGAGCCCCGCCCCCCCGGGCATTAACCCCGCCCACAACACCGAGCTGCGCGCTAAGCCCCGCCCCCCCGGCATTAACCCCGCCCACAACGTTAAACTGCGAGCTAAGCCCCGCCCCCCGGGCATTAACCCCGCCCACAACACCGAGCTGCGCGCTAAGCCCCGCCCCCCGGGCATTAACCCCGCCCACAACACCGAGCTGCGCGCTAAGCCCCGCCCCCCCTGGACATTAACCCCGCCCACAACATCAAACTGCGAGCTAAGCCCCGCCCCCAGCTCTGAGCCCTTCCCGCCCCCCCGCGCGCTCATTTGCATAAAGGAGCCCTCGGGCCAATCAGGGCGCGGTGCCGCGGCCCCGCCCCCAGGGCGCGCACGCGCCAGGGCAGAACCGGGAGCGCGCACGACCCCGAGCCCCCAAAACACCCCGGGACACCCCCAAAACCCCTCCGGGGACACCCCCAAAACACCCCCAAAACCCTCCGGGGACACCCCCAAAACACCCCGGGACACCCCCAAACCCCTCCGGGGACATCCCCAGTCCTCAAACCCCCCCCGGGACACCTCCAAACCCCACCGGTGACACCCCCAAAACACCCCTAAACCCCCCGGGGACACCTCCAAACCCCCCGGGACACCCCAAAACCCCTCCGGGGACACCCCCAAAACACCCCCAAAACCCTCCGGGGACACCCCCAAAACACCCCGGGACACCACCAAAACACCCGGGACACCCCCAAACCCCTCCGGGGACACCCCCAAAACACCCCCAAACCCCCGGGGACACCTCCAAATCCCCCCGGGACACCCCCAAACCTCAAACCCCCCCGGCGACACCCCTAAACGCCCCGATGACACCCCCAAACCGGGTGTGGCCCCCCGGGGGAACATTTTGGGAGGTGCTGGGGGGTGCCGGTGCCCACGCTGGGAGGGGACACGCAGCACTCCCAGTTCCACCAGTGGCCCCAGTCCCGCGGGCAGCCCCGGGGAGGGGTCGGTCCCACCCCAGGTCCCGCTGGGGGGCTCGGGGGGGGACACACGGCTGCCCCCCCCGTCCCTGTACCGGATTCCTGGGAATTTCCGCCTTGCAGCAGCGGGCGGGGCTGCTGGAAAGCCCCCGGGTGTGTTCGGGGATTTCACTGTCACCCCCTCGGGGGGGTTTTCTGCGATGGGGAAACTGAGGCAGGAACCGGCTCCAACCTCACCGCTCTGGACGTGGAGGGGGCGATTCCCGGCAGCCTCCGTGGGGTGGGGGAGGGACGCGAGATACCCCCACCCCCCTCCCCGAGCTGGGGAGGGTCTGGGGGAGACCGGCCAGACCAGGCTTGGGGACATTTTGTGGCTTTATTACAAAACGGGGCTGCGGGAGGGAGGGGTCCGGCCCCTCCCCGCGGGTCAGGGTCCCCCCGGGGGGGGGTCGGGGCGGCGGCGGAACACGGCGGTGCAGGGGGGGCGTCCCGCACGCCGGGCCCTCTGTCCCTCCTCCGTCACCGACGGCAGCAGCGGCACCAGCGGGTCCGCGGCCTGCGGGCGCCACCGGGGGCAGCACAGGAGCGTCAGCGACAGCCGGGGACAGCAGGGACCTCCTCAGTGAGCCCACGCTGCCCCTCCTGGGAACCTCCCACTGTGCCCCAGTGCCACCCCATACACTCACCCCGTACCCCCCATTAACCCCGGTGTCCCCCCACACTCCCAGTGCCCCCCAGTTTAGCCCCCACTCAATCCCAGTGTGCTGCTGTGCTCGACACCCCCCAGTGCCCCCCAGTTCCCCCCAGTTGCTCTCACCAGCTGGGCAGGGGGCAGGGGCTCAAACAGGGGGTGCTCCCCAAAATGCTGCAGCATCCATTGGTGCAGCTCAGGCACGTCTGTCACCGTGTACACCAGGCCCTGGGCACCCCAAAAACACCGTGACACCCCAAACCCCCCGTGGGCACCAGGCCCTGGGCACCCCAAAAACACCGTGACACCCCAACCCCCCCCGTGGGCACCAGGCCCTGGGCACCCCAAAAACACCGTGACACCCCAACCCCCCATGGGCACCAGGCCCTGGGCACCCCAAAAACACCGTGACACCCCAACCCCCCCCGTGGGCACCAGGCCCTGGGAGACTTCAAAATCAGGGACACCCCAAAACCTCCCAATCCCAGAAAGGCTGGGACCCCCCCCCAACAATCCCAGAGGATCCCCAGGAATTCAGGGAGCCCTGGGGGCGTTGGGGAGGGTCAGGGGGAATTGGGGACCCCTGGGGGGAACAGGGGCCTCCCCCACAGGCACAACACAGAGCTGTGCAAAAACATGGGGGTGTGGGAGGGAGCCCCGGGGCTGTCAGGGGGTTCTGAGGGGGTCAGGAGGTTTTGGGGTCCCCTGAGGGTTTGGGGACTCACCCCAGGGCGCAGCACGTAGCCGTACTCCGCCAGCATAGCGGGGCTGATGATTCTCCACTTGTGCTTTGTGCGCTTGAAATGGGGATCAGGGAACAGGAAAAACAGCTTGGAGAGCTGGGGGGAAAATGGGGGGGGTCGGGGGGGTCAGAGCCCCACTGGGACCGGCCCTCGCAGACCCCCCAAACCCCACTGCTGAGCACAGCCTGGGCCAGGGGTGGGGACGGGGGGAAGGAGCGGGGAAGGTGTTTCAGAGGCTCCCGAGGCTTTGGGGGGGTTTCAGGGCGGGTTCAGGGAACACAGAAATTCCAGGGAGTTGTCGGGGGGTTGTTGTGGGTTCTGGGGGGTTGTTGTGGGTTTTGGGGGGTTGTTGTGGATTCTGGGGGGTTGTTGTGGGTTTTGGGGTGTTGTTGTGGGTTCTGGGGGGTTGTTGTGGGTTCTGGGGTGTTGTTGTGGGTTCTGGGGGATTGTTGTGGGTTCTGGGGTGTTGTTGTGGGTTCTGGGGGGTTGTTGTGGGTTCTGGGGGATTGTTGTGGGTTCTGGGGGGTCTCACTTGGGCTCGGCGGAAGAAGTGAGGCAGGTGTTTCATGGCGTTGCCCCTCACACAGGCCACGTTGCCGAAGCGGCCGGGCTGAGCCGCCCGCAGCGCCTGGATCCTGGCGCGGGTGAACGCGGCCACCTTCCCCCGCAGCTCCAGCCCCAGCGACAGCGTCTGCGGGAAGCGCTCGGCCAGCGCCACTGCGGGGACAGGCGGTCAGTGCCCCCGAGCCCCTCCAAGCTCCTCGAGCCCCCCCGAGACCCCCAAGACCCCAGCCCCTCTGTGCCCCCGAGACCCCGAGCCCCCCGTGCCCCCCCAAGACCCCCGAGCTCCCCGTGCCCCCGAGCTCCTCGAGCCCCCCATGCCACGCCGAGACCCCGAGCCCCCCTCACCCCAGCACCTCCGTTTCCCCCCAAGACCCCGAGCCCCCCCGAGCCCCAAGCCCCTCCGTGTCCCAGAGTCCCCCCGAGCCCCCCCAGACCCCCCGAGCTCACCCAGCAGCCCCCCGTAGCCACACCCCACGTCTGCGAACTCCACGCGGGCCGGGGGGGTCCCGGGGGGGGCGTCGGGCGGAAAAAAGCTCGGGAACAGCGAGGCCCAGTCCATGTCCTGAGGGCGGGGGGGGCTGCGGGCACCGAGGGGCTGTCACTGCCGGGAACCGGAGCGGCGGCACCGGGGGCTGGGACCGCCTCACCGGGGGCGGGGGAACACGGGGGAGACACAAGGGCGGGGGGGGCGGTCGGTGTGACCGGGAGGGGATGGGGATCCAGCCCTGCTCCTCCCGGCGGCGCCCAGGCGCCACACGGGACCATGACGGGGGTCCCGAGCCGGGAAGTCCCGATGCGGGCGCTGAAGCGGTCCCGGGACCCGTCCCGGGTGTTACCGGGGGGGTTCCGGACGGGTCCCGGGCGGTTCCCGGGGGTCCCCGCACTCACTAGCGCAGGGTGTGGTCGGCCAGCGGGTTCGAGTGCGCGCGCTGTCGGTAGAAGCGCTTCTGGGGCGGCACCGCGGCCTCCTCCTCCTCCGCCGCCGCCATGGCAGCACCGCGCGGCGCGGGAGTGACGTCACCGAGCGGCGCGGCGTTGTGACGTCACGAGCAACCTGCCAGCGGGGCGAGCCTCGGCTGCCCCCGAGTTCACAGCGCCCCCTGTCGGAGCAGTGATGCCAGTGCTCCCAGTGCCCTCCCAGTGCTCCCCCAGTGCTCCCAGTGCCCCCCCAGTGCTCCCAGTGCCCCCCCAGTGCTCCCAGTTACCTCCCAGTGCTCCCAGTGCCCCCCCAGTGCTCCCAGTGCCCCCCCAGTGCTCCCAGTTACCTCCCAGTACTCCCAGTGCCCCCCCAGTGCTCCCAGTGCCCCCCCAGTGCCCCCCCAGTGCTCCTCCCAGTGCTCCCAGTGCTCCCAGTGACCTCCCAGTGCTCCCAGTGCCCTCAGTGCTCCCAGTGCCTCCCATGCTCCCAGTGCTCCCAGTTCCCCCCCAGTGCTCCCAGTTACCTCCCAGTGCTCCCCCAGTGTTCCCAGTGACCTCCCAGGGTTCCCAGTGCCCCTCCCCAGTGCTCCCAGTTCACCCCCTCCGCCCCGTGCTCCCAGTGCCCCCACAGCATCCAGCCTGGCGCTCCCAGTGCTTCCCAGTACTCCCAGTACCCCCAGTGCTTCGAGTGCGCCCAGTGCCCCCCAGCGTGTCCCAGTCCTTCCAGTCACCCCCGTGCTCCCAGTTTGCTCAGTGCCCTCCCAGTGCCCCCAGTCTCCCCCATGTCCCAGCCCCTCGGTGCTCCCAGTGCTCCCAGTGCCCCCCAGTCCCAGCCCCTCTGTGCTCCCAGCGCCCCCCAGTGCCCCCAACCCCCCCAGTCCTCCCAGCACCCCCAGTGTTCCCAGTTCCGCCCCCCCCCGCGGGCTCTTCCCGCTCGGGGCCGTTTGGGGAATTCGGCTGCGGCCAGGCCGGGGGCGATTTCTGGAAAGCCCCGGGGGGGTCGGGGGGGCCGGGAGGGGTTGAGCAATGCGGGGCCAGACCCGCCCCGACCGCTCCCTCCGGCCCTTCCAGGAACGGCTCCGGCCGGGGAGCCCCGGGGTGGGCACAGGGACCGACCCCTCCCCCAGCGCCCCGACCCCCCCGGGGCGCCCCGACCCCCCCGGGGGACAGCAGGGCCACCATTAACCCGGTGACGCAGGAGGTGACGCTGCTGCGCGGGGGGTCCCGCCGGGGCCCGGTTGTTCATTACCGGCTTCGTTAGCGGTTGTTCATTACCCCGCGGGACCCCCCGGGTCACCCCGGCTCAGGTGGCACCGGGGCCGTGACGCCCCGAACCGGGAACACCGGGAGGGGCGGAACGGGGGGGGCACCGGGAACGGGAGGAAGGCGGGGACCGTGTCCCCCTCCGGGGACAGGGACGGGGACAGGGACAGGGACAGGGACGGGGACAGGGATGGGGACAGGGACTGGGACGGGGACAGGGATGGGGACAGGGACTGGGATGGGGACGGGGACAGTGACAGGGACAGGGACGGGGACAGGGACAGGGACGGGGACAGGGACGGGGACAGGGACAGGGACAGGGACGGGGACAGGGATGGGGACAGGGACAGACATAGGGACAAGGACAGGGACAGGGATGAGCCGGGGCAGGGGGATGCAGGTGAGGGACACGGGGCTGGGGGCAGAAAGGACAAGGAGTGCATAAGGGACAGCAAAGGGACAGCAAGGACAGGGATGTGGGACCAGGGACATCAGGATGAAGGACATGGGGCCAGTTACAGCATGGCCAGGGCCACCAGGGCTGGGGACACTGTGACTGGGTCAGGACCAGTAACTCCAGGGGGTCAGAGACACTGGGACTGGGGACACGGGTGTGACAGGGACGTGGACATCGGGACATGGACCACAGGAACCAAGGACAACTGGATGAGGCACACAGGGCTGGGGACACCCTGGCCAAGGACACTGGGATCAGGGACATCAGGGCCCCAGGGCTGTGGTGATACTGGTGGCACTGGTGTTGATGGGACAGTGACAGGAGCAGGAAGGGACAGGTGGTGGCACTGAGAGGAACCCCTGGAGGAACTGCTGGGGTGAGATGGGGACACGGCTGGGAGTGGGGTGGCACTAGGGACAGCGACAGGAGACAGGGGACACCAGGGATGGGGCAGGAAAGGGGCTGGGACCGGGGGTGACCAGGGATAGCCTGGGGACACTGGGGACAGGGCAGGTGACAGGGCATGGGGGCAGGGGACACCGGGATAGGGCAGGGGACACCGGAATGGCGGGGGGGACACCGGAATGGGGCGGGGGACACCAGGATAGGGCAGGGGACACCGGGATAGGGCAGGGGACACCGGAATGGCCGGGGGGGACACCGGAATGGCGGGGGGGACACCGGAATGGGGCAGGGGACAGTGGGATAGGGCAGGGGACATCAGAACTGGGCAGGGAACACCGGGATGGGGCGGGGGACACCAGGATCGAGAGGAGAGAGGGGACAGGGGACACGGGAATGGGCGAGGAACACTGGGGACTGGCCTGGGGACACCAGAGATGGAGCAGGGGACATGAGGACCCACCCGCTGACACCAGCATGGGACAGGTGACACTGGGGACACCGGCGAACATTGGGATGGAGGAGGGAACGGGGCGACACGGCAGGGGACAGCAAGGGACATGAGGGGACAGCGGGACGGGGAAGGGACAGGTCAAGGGACAGCGGGGACCCTCCAGGGGACACTGGATGTAGGCTGGGACACGGGGATGGGGCAGGGGACACCGGGGGACACCGGGGGACACCGGGGGACACTGGGGGACACCGGGGGACACGGGGGGACACCAGGGGACACCGGGGGACACCAGGGGACACCGGAGGACACCGGAGGACACCGGAGGACACGGGGGACACCGGGGGACACCAGGGGACACCGGGGGACACCGGAGGACACGGGGGAACACCGGGGGACACCGGGGGACACCGGAGGACACCGGAGGACACCGGACCCTCCCCGGGACCGCGGGCTGGGACCGAGCGCGCGCCGTGGGCGGAGCCACAGCACCTGAGGAAGGGGCGTGGCTTAACCAGCACCGACCAATCAGCTTCGGGGGCTCGGCTCGGCCACGCCCCTTTTGCGATGGCGGCGCCCGGGAGCCACGTGGGGACCGGGGGGGGGCGGGGGGCAGAGGAAGAGAACGGGGAAGGGGAAGGGGAAGGGGAAGAGGAAGAGGAAGAAGAAGAGGAAGGGGAACAAGAAGAAGAAGAAGAAGCGGCGCTGCGGGCCGTGTTCCCCCGCGACCCCGCGCTCTTCTCCGAGCTCTTCCCGGAGCGGCGCCGGTTCCGGCTGTGCGGGCGCGTCCTGCACATCGCGGAGCACCACGGGCCGCGGCTCGGGCCCGCCGGGGCCGTCTGGGAGGCGGTGAGCGGCACCGGGGGGGGACACGGGGGAAGTTCCGGGGCCGCCGGGGCTGTAGGTGACATCCCGGGGGACGCCGAGTTCCGGGAAGGTCCCGGGAAACACCGGGTGATGGGGAAAGCCGGGGGATCCCGGGGGTCCGGGGATGTCGGGGACACCGGGAGGGGAGGAGGGGTCATCCCGGGCGTACCGGGAGTGACGGCGAGGGGGGCACGGCGGGGACACACGCGACATCCCGGGGGTGGCAGGAGGGATGGGCGGTGGGGGACCCCGAGAGAACGGCGGTACCAGAGGGATGAGGGGGGTCCGGGGGACAATGGGGGCGTTGTGACATCGCGGGGGGCACCTGGAGTGAGGTTGAGGGGGGGGTCCCGAGTCATGGGGGGGAACCTCGAGAGAACGGGGAACATCGGAGGGGGTGGGGACACCGGGAATGGGCACCCTGAGAAGATGGGGCTGCTGCGGGCGGGGGTGTCCTGGGCATCCCGGGGCGGTGGTGGCCGCCGGTGGTGCTGCGGGTCACCGGGGATGGGGATGACCCTGGGAGGAGGCACAGGAAGCGGTGGAGGAGCCCTGGGGTTGGGGTTTGTCCCTATGGATCCGCAGGAGGGAATCCCCGGCTCAGGGGGGCTCCGTGGGCTGGGTTCCCCCGGCAGTGCCGCACCCCAGCCCCGCTCTGTGTCCCCCCAGGCCCTGTCCCTGTGCCGGTTCCTGGGCGAGCAGAACCTGGAGCTGGCGGGGCGGCGGGTTCTGGAGCTGGGGGCCGGTACCGGCATCGTGGGAATCTTCGCTGCCCTGCTGGGTGCGGGGGGCACTCGGGGGGGTTGGGGGGCTCGGGGGGCACCCCTGTGCGCTTGGGGGGTACCTGTGGGCTGAGGCTGCACCTGTGGAAAGGGTGGGGACACCTGTGGGGCCGGGGAGGGGCACCCTTGAGCTGGGGGGGCACCCATGGGTTGGGGGGCTCCCCATTCCCCTGCCCAGTACAGAACTGGAAACTGGAGTGAGCAGCCCTGGAGTTTATTGGGATCCCGGGGGTCCCCGGGTGGCTAAACCCCCCTTTTGCCTCGAGTTTTCTTTGGGCCGGGGAGGGTTTGGGGAGGTCCCTCTGACACGGGGTTTTTCGGGATATCGGGGAGCTTTCACTGGGATTTTGGGGTGGTGGGTGAGGTTTCACTGGGATTTTGGGGGTGGCGGCTCTGACCCACGGTTAATTGGGGTCTGGGGGGTTACTGTGCCCCCCTGACGGGCGCGCTGCCGTGCAGGGGCGGAGGTGACGCTCACGGACCGGCCGCCGGTGCTGCCGCAGCTCCGGGAGAACGCGCGGCGGAACTTCCCGGGGGGCGCGGGGGCACCGCGGGTGCGGGCGCTGCGCTGGGGGCGGGACCAGCGCCGCTTCCCCCCCAAATTCCACCTCATCCTGGGCTCCGACATCGTGTACGACCCCCGCGCCTTCGCCCCGCTCCTGGGCACCCTCCGGCACCTGGTGGTGCCCCCGGCCCAGGCGCTGCTCAGCGCCCGCCTGCGGGGCGGCGATGCCGGAGCCTCCCGCTTCTTCCGCCAGATGCTGCCCCCGTTTTTTGGGGTGCGGCTGCTGCGGCGGGAGCCCGAGGGGGACATCGAGATCTACGCGGTGACCCCCCGGGAGGGAGGGGGAGCCCCCCCGGATCAGGGCAGGGGGGCGCAGCCCGTCCTGGGGTCTCTTTCGGGGGGCTGGGGGGGGACGGAGGAGGATTAAAAACTCCCGAGGGGGTCTCGGTTCAGCCGGCTGTGTGTGATTGATTTGGGGGATTTGGGGTGGGGGGATCCAGCCGGGGGGGGCTGACCCGGGAGTGGCTGGGGGAGGCAGCTGGACAAGGGGGGGGGCTCTGGGAGGGTCGGGGGGTGGGGTTGGAAGGGTCGGGGGGGCTTTGGAAGGTTCGGGGGGGATTTTGGAGGGTTCGGGGGGTCAATGAGGATGGGGGGGGGTTGGAAGGTTCGGGGGGTCTGTGAGGGCCGGGGGGGCTTTGGATGGTTCGGGGGGGGGGGAGGTCAGTGAGGGCCGGGGGGGCTTTGAAAGGTTTGTGGGGGGTCTGTGAGGATCGGGGGGGCTGTGGAAGGTTCGGGGGGTCTGTGAGGATCGGGGGGGCTGTGGAAGGTTCGGGGGGTCAGTGAGGGTCGGGGGGGGGATTTGGAGGTCGGGGGGGCTCTGTGAGGGTGTGCAGGGGACGGGTCAGGGCCGGGGGTGCTCTAAGGGCCCGGGGGGAGGGGCTGTGGAAGGCTGGGGGGTCTCTCTGGTGCAGGGGGGTTCGGGTTCCTCCCAAAATTCCCCCCCAGCCAATCCCGCGGCTCCGTCGCACCCACGCTTACGTCACACAGGCGCAGCCAATCCCGCGCTCTGACCCTTCCCGGCGCCCGTAGTGCCGGCTCGTGACGTCACATCGGGCCGTGACGTCACGCGGCGCGCCGCGGGCAGGCCGGGATGCAGCGCGCGGCGCTGGGCGCGCTCGGGGGGGCGGCGCGGGTGAGCGGGACCCTCGGGACCCCCAGCCCCGGGATCCTCCCTCCCGTCCCCGGGATCCTCCCTCCCGTCCCCGAGCACCCCCCGCCACCGCTCTGCGCTCTCCCACCCCCCCCCTCCGGTACCACCCCGTGACCCCCCCCGTGCCGGGACACTCCCCGCGCCAACCGAGCCCTCCCCGTACCCATCCCCCCTCCCCGGGACCCCCCAGACCAGCCCCCCCCAGGCGTTCGGGACCCCTCTCCCGGGCCGCGGCTCCGGGGCTGCCGCTGACGCCGCCGTTCCCCGCAGGCCGCCCCGGGCCGCTGGTTGAGCGCGGCCCCCCCGGCGCTGCGGGAGCTGCGGGAGCTGCGGGCGCGCACCGGGCAGCCGGTGATGCGCTGCCGGGAGGCGCTGCAGCGGGCGGGGGGCGACCTGCAGCAGGTGATGGGACCGGGGGGGCTCGGGCAAGAAGAAGCGGGTCACTTGTGGTGGGGGAGGCACCAGGGGAACGGGGGGGACCCGGGCGGGGGAGGGGACCGGGGGGGGGCTCCAAAGGGGAACACAAATCCCGGGAGGAGAAAGGACCATGGGGAGGGGGGGGCAGGAGAGGGGATGTGGAGCTGGAGGGTGGGAGGGGGCGGGCGGCACTCCGGGGGTCGCAGGGGGGGCAGGGATGGGTTTGCTCTGTGTCCCCCGGGCCGAGGGGCCGTGGCGGGGGACGCTGGGATGAGCCCGTCCCCTCCCGTTTGTCCCCCCCAGGCCGAGGCCTGGCTCGAGGCCGAGTCGCGGCGCCGGGGCTGGGCCCGAGCTGCGGCCCCCGGGGCTCACCGGGCACGGGAGGGGCTCGTGGGGGTCCTGAGCGAGGGCTCGGCCGCCGTCATGGTGGAGGTGAGTGACGGGGTCTGGGGGGAGCCCGGTTTCCCCGGGGGGGTCTCGGTGCCCCCAGAGTCACCGCGTGTCCCCCAGGTGAACTGCGAGACAGATTTCGTGGCGAGGACCCCCGACTTCCAGCAGCTCGTGGAGATGGCGGCCAGAGGGGTCCTGGGGCACTGCCAGGGGGCTTCGGGCACTAAGGTGGGGGGGCTGGAGGGGCTTTGGGGTGTCAAAGGGGCTTTGGGGTGCTGGGAATGTTTGGGAGCTTGGGGTGGCACAGAGGGTGTGGGGTTGTTGGGGGGTGTTGGGGTGTTAGGGGAGGTTCTGGGGGTACCTGAGGTGTTTGGGGGTGCCTGGGGGTGTTGGGGTGCTGGGGCAGGGTTTGGGGGTGCCTGGGGTGTTGGGGTGCCCCTCTGACCTCTCCCCCCCAGCACCTCCTGCGAGAGGATGAACTGGCCCAGCTGCGTGTAGGGGACAGGGGGGACCTGCTGAGTGACCACCTGGCGCTGGTTATGGGTGAGTGGGGACCCCAGTTCCTCTCCCAGTATGCCCAGTGCCCCTCCCAGTATGTGCCTTGCTCCTCTGAGTCTGTCCAGTGCCCCATTTGTGCCAATCCCAGTCTGCCCAGTGCCCTTTCTATGCAAATCCCAGTTTGCCTCTTTGTCCCTTCCTTTATGTCCCAAGTCCCCTGAACCCCCAGTGATGCCAAATAACGCCCCCAGTGCCCCAAAAACCTGACAGCCCCCAGTGCCCCAAAAACCTGACAGTCCCCAGTGCCCCAAAAACCTGACAGTCCCAGTGCCCCAAAAACATGACAGCCCCCAGTGCCCCAAAAACCCGACAGTCCCAGTGTCCCCAGTGTCCCCAGTGCTCCCAGTCCCCGTCCTTGCACTGGGAGGGGCAGAACCCCTGGGGTGGTTCCTGGGGGAGCTCTGGGCTGGGGGGGGGGTGGTCTGTGACCCTTTCCAGGGGGTTCTGCTCTCTGTGAGGGGCTCATGACTGCTCCCCCCCCCATTTTTGGGGGTCTGGTCGTGACACCCCCTCTCTGTCCCCTCCAGGCCGCCTGGGTGAGCGCCTGGCCCTGCGCCGGGCCGGGTGGCTCCGGGCCCCCGGTGGATTTGTGGCCACCTACGCTCACGGCTGGGTGCCCCCCGGGCCCCCCGTGGCCATGGGCACCTACGGGGCGCTGGTGGCCTGTGGGGGGCCGGAGCCGGGGCCCCCCTCACCCGAGCTGCAGGAGTTGGGGCGCAAGGTGGCCCAGCACGTGGTGGGAATGGCGCCCACCGCCCTGGGGACCCCCGAGGATGAGCTGGGGGGGGACACGGAGACGCGGCTGCTGGCACAGGGGTCCCTCCTGGAGCCGGGGGTCCCCCTGGGCCGGTACCTGCGGGACCGGGGGGGGCTCCAGGTCTGGGACTTCCTGCGCTTCCAGTGCGGGGAGGAGCCCTCCCAGGAGCCCCCTGCCCCCCCAGGCTGAGGGACGTGGCTCAGGGGTCCCCTCGCTGTTCCCCCCGGGGGACACTCTGTGCACCCCGCCCCCCGTGCCGGGCTGGGGGCAGCGCCAGCCTCCCCCACGCTCTGGGGGGATGAGGCTGAATAAAGGTGCAGAACCAGCCCAGATGTTTTGTTGGGAGGAGAAGGGGAACCCAACATCCCTTGCCCCCCTGCCCCATGGAATGCTCCCCCTGCACCCCCAAACTTCTCTGCCCCCTCCCAGCTCCCCCAGGAGCCCCTGCTCTCCTGCAGGTTTTTAATGGCAAATCCATACAAAAAGGCGCCCCAAAACTGACCCCAAAGAGCCTGAACCCCAATGTGGGGGCACAGGAATGGGGGGCACAGCTGGTCCCGGGGTGGGGCTGTGGAGACACCCCCGTCCCATCCCTGACACCCCCTGGGCTGGGTGTTGGGGGGTCACAAGGGATGGGGGGGTGTGACAGAGAGGGGTGAGGGATGTGGGACCGGTGGGGACAGGAGGGGACAGGGGGACAGGTGGGGATGGGGACACAGGGGGACAGGAGGGGACAGGGAACGGGTGGCTGGGGGGGATCAGGAGTGGGGCTGCTGGAGTTGGGGTGAAGGAGCTGGGCCCGACCCCCACCGAGAGACGCTGCAGCCCCCCCGTCCCTCCCCCCCCGGGACTGCCCCCCCCGCGTGTCCCCCCCTGTCCCCCCCTCCGTGACGTCACCAGCCGCCTCCCGGGACAAGTAACCGGGAACAGGCCGGGCTGGAACAGCCTATCCTGGATTACTTGAACCGGGCTGCGGCCTCCGAAGCCCCCCCGGTACCCCCGGCTCCCTCCATCCCCCGGGTGCTCCCGCTGTCACCGCCCGTTCACCGGGTCACCGGGGCCGGGGTGTCCCCACAGCGGAGCTGTCCCCGCACCTCTCCCTTCCCCCGGCAGCGCCTCCGGGAGCGGCGGGGCGGACGGAGGCGTCCCGGGGAGGACATCAACAGGAGGGTGACAGCGAACGGGGGACACGGGGGAGGGGGCGGGGGGGGGTAGGGGGGACACACGCGCCGGCCCCTCCCGGTGACCGCCTCCCCCCGCCCGGGGGGCTCAGCCCCGCCCCCCCCCCCCCCGTACCTGCCGCTCCCGCCGCCGTCCGGCCCGGGGGGGGGGCGGGGGAGGGGCGGGGGGGCCGCGCGCGCCCACCGGAGGGAACGGGGCCGCGGCGGTTTCGAGGCGCCCCCGCACCGGGGCAGGGGCGGGGCCGCGGCCGTGATTGCGCTACGGGCGCGCGGGGGGCGGGGCCGGGGGGAGCCTTGAAACGGACACCGGGCGCTGATTGGCTGGGAGTGGAGGGGGCGTGGTCAGGCCGTGTTTACATCGCGCCGAGCCCCGCTGAGGGGCGGGGCGGGTTCGTAGGCCACGCCCCCCGCACGGAGGGGGCGGAGCGTCCTTAGGCCACGCCCACAGCCGGAAAAGGGGCGTGGCCTGGGCCGGGCTCCCTTCGGCCCCTTCCCCCCCCTCAATATTGTGAAATTAATTTTGTTTCATAACACAGAGAATCCCTTTCCCCCCATATTTGTAAGAGGGAACTCCAAATTTCTCCAGTTTCAACCCCCAATTCCTTCTTTTTCATCGCAGTTCCACCTAATTCACCTCAAATTCCTCCCGCTTCATACAAAATCCTTTGGTTTCCCCAGAATTCCTGGTCCCCCCAGAATAAATCCCGCCTCTTTCACTGCAAAACTCCTCGTCTTTCACCCCGATTTCTTCCTTTTTTACCCAAACTTCTCCGGTTTCCCCGCAGTTTTTTCATAAAGAAATATTGTTTTTCTTGGGTTTTGGGGTTATTTTTAAAGGAAAATCTGTAAGAAAAAAGAGGAATCTCCCGACAAACGCCGCCCAATTCTGGTGCATTTAATTCCTCTTTGATTACTGAACGAAACTCGTCCCGGGGCAACGCCCGACCCAGTTCCAGGGATAAATGGGACAAACTGGGAATTTGCCGCCCGGAGCGGGGAGCGGGGCCGGCGGCGTCCGGGCGTTCCCCGGTGGAGATTCCAGCGGGCAAACTGGGAACGGACTGGGACGGGACTGGGTGGTGCTGGAAGCGGAATGGGGGCGGACTGGGACTGGATGGGGAGCGGACTGGGAGTGGACTGGAACTGGACTTGACTGGGACTGAACTGGGGCAGGACTGGGGCAGGACTGGGATTGAACTGGGGCAGGACTGAACTGGGACTGGGCTGAACTGGGGCAGGACTGGACTGAATTGGGAATGAACTGGGACTGGGACTGGACTAGGACTGAACTGGGATTGAACTGGGGCAGGACTGGACTGAACTGGGGCAGGACTGGGACTGAATGGGACTGGACTGGAATGGGACTGAACTGGGGCAGGACTAGACTAAGTTGGGAATGAACTGGGACTGGGACTGGGACTGGACTAGGGCTGAACTGGGATTGAACTGGGACTGGACTGGGACGGAACTGGGACTGGACTGGAATGGGACTGAACTTGGTCAGGACTGAGACTGAACTGGGACTGAACTGGAACTGGACTGGACTGAACTGGGACAGAACTGGGGCAGGACTGGACTGAACTGGGGCTGGACTGGACTGAGTTGGGAATGAACTGGGACTGAGACTGGACTGGACTGGGACGGAACTGGGGCAGGACTGAGACTGAACTGGGACTGAACTGGGGCAGGACTGGACTGAACTGGGACAGGACTGGACTGAACTGGGACTGAACTGGGACTGAACTGGGGCAGAACAGGCCCCGGCCCCTTTCCCGCCAACATCCGGGTACCGCGAGCGCAGCCCCGCCCACCCCCTGCATCCCCATTGGCTGCGGCGCGTGACGTCACTGGCGGGCGGCGCGCGCCGCCATTTCCCGGGGAATCCCAAAAAATCCCCCCGAGCTCGGCCCCGTCCCTGCCCCGGAGCCCCCCGGGGATGTCCCCGGCGTGTCCCTGCCCGGGGGGCGACAGCGACCCCGCGACCCCCGAGCCCGAATGGAGCAGCTTTGGGTCTCCACCAAAAATCAACCGCGAGGCTCCAATTTCCCGCCAAACCCAAATGGCTCCAGGTCACCAGGATGGGAAACTGGGAATAGAGGGAATTCCGTGGGAAAAGGGACTGGGCAGCGTCATTTTTATTTCTAAAACAGGCTGAAAAGGAAGAAGGAAATTCCCGGCGCTCCGTTGGGTTTTTCGGGAATTGCTGTCCTTGAACCTTTCTGAGGGTGAATTTGGAGCTCTGGAAGCGCCCAAAACTCCTGGAAATGCTGGGAAATGTCTCTGCCCCCAGAGCCTGGCAGCAAATCTGGCTTTTACTGGGAATTCTGGGAACAGCCTGGAATAGCCCCAAATTATGGAAAACCGCCAAGGAGCAAAATCGCACTGGAGTGATCAGAAATCCAGGAAATATCCAGGGATTCTTCCCGGAGCCACAATCTGGGGGGAAATGGGGAAAAGCTTTGAGGGGCCCAGAGCTGTCCCTGGCCCCGGGGGCTCCTCCTGGTCCCGCTGTCCCCGGTGCCGGCTCCGCTCTGCTCCTGCCACACGCCCGGGGCTCCGTGCGGGGCTCCCGGGGCACCGAGGGGTCCCGGGGTCCGTCCCACTGCTCCGGGGGTCCCGGGGGTCCCGGGGTCTGTCCCACCGCTCCGGGGGTCCTGGGGGGGTCCCGGGGTCCGTCCCACTGCTCCGGGGGTCCTGGGGGGGTCCCGGGGTCAGTCCCACCGCTCCGGGGGTCCTGGGGGGGTCCCGGGTCCGCTCCGCTCCTGGGGTCACCTGGGGACGGACGGGTCGGAATCGACGTGGCCGAGGAGGAAGAGCTCGGGGTGGGCGGCGAAGCCCAGGCGGCCCTGGGGAGGGGAAGGCAACAATTAATGCCCGGGGGATTTAATGAGCCCGAGCTGAGCCTGGGCTAAGGAAGCCTGAGCCAGAGAGAGTTTAACTAAACCCAAGTTGGTTTCAGGAAGGTTTAAGGAAGCCTGAGCCAAAGAGAGTTTAACTAAACCCAAGTTGTTTTAAGGAAGCCTGAGCCAAAGAGAGTTTAATGAAGCCCAAGTTGGTTTCAGGAAGGTTTAAGGAACCCTGAGCCAAAGAGAGTTTAACTAAACCCAAGCTGGTTTCAGGAAGGTTTAAGGAAGGTTTAAGGAAGCCCAAATGAAGTTCAGGTAACAAAGATGAAATGGAAGCTGGTTTAACAAAGCCACCATTTAATGAAGCCCAAACTGAGTCTGGTTTAACAAAGAGCAAGTTGAGACGGGTTTAATGAAGCTCAAATTGAGGACGGTTTAACAAAGCCTGAATTAAGCCTGGTTTAATGAAGCCGGTGTTGAGCCCAGTTTACAGAGCCTGAGCAGGGCAGGATTTTGATGAAACCAGAGCTGATCCCGGGTTAAGAAAGCCTCAGTCGAGCCCAGCTTAACAAAGCCTGGGTGGGTGCCGAGGTGGCAGCTCCGGCCATGGCCCCAGAGACACCGCCTGCCCATTAATTAGCAGTGGCCATTAATTAGCAGTGGCCAGAAGGAATGGGGTTAACCGGGAGCGGATCCCAGCCCAGCCCCACCCAGGGCTCCGAGAGGCCCCTCCCCCTGCAATCCCAATTAACTGCTCCAGCTCAATTAAATTCGGGCCATGGAAGAGCCTTAATTAGCAATGACTGCACTGGCTGCTTAATTACAAGAAGACACCGCAAATCCTCCAGTGTTAAACTAAGCCAGAGCTGAGGCTCCGGAGGGGCAAAAGCAGGGGAAATAATCCTAATTTCAGGTTTTTTGGCGCAGCTGGTGGATGAAGCAGGACAGGAGGGATGTGCTGATCCCACTGCAGGAATTCCAAGGGTGAGGGAGCCCCGGCTCTCCTGGTGGTGGCATGGGCACAGCAGGAGCCTGGGAGTGAATCCCAGGGGACAGGAACACGCCCCAGCTCACCCTGATGCCCTTCTGAGTTTTGCCTTTTTTATGTTCTCTGTATTCTTTGCACGTACATTTGGAGCTCTGGAGCCTATTGGATTAATAAATACTTTTCCCAGTATTTTTCCATGGCCTTTCCCTAGGCAGAAAGACAAAATTCCAGAGCTCCAAGCCCTGGGAACAACTCTTGGAGATGCATTTCATGGACAGGGCACAGCCAGGGCCGAGGGAGGGAAATTGCATCACCACTTGTCCTCCTAATTGGTGCTTCTATCAATTATGCTAATTTCCCCAAACCTACAATGTCCTCAGCCCTGTGGGGATGGGATTTTGTGGAGCTCTTCCCATAACTGCCCCCAAAGGCTTTCAAATAAAGATCCCATTTTTATTATATTAACTCTGGGCTAAAATGATTTCCAGTGTCATTTCCAGGTTGGGAAAAAGGCAACGAGCCCACGGGCGCAGCTCCAGAGTGTCAGGGGCTCTGTCACAGCCAGCAACAGCCCCAA
Source organism: Periparus ater (assembly GCA_032357785.1). Classification (NCBI taxonomy): domain Eukaryota; kingdom Metazoa; phylum Chordata; class Aves; order Passeriformes; family Paridae; genus Periparus; species Periparus ater. The sequence continues at coordinate 808,929 of CM063637.1, forward strand.
AAAATGACCCAGGAAGCCAAGTTGGAAAAGTTTCCATGTTTTAATGGCAAAGGGGGTTTGTACAACCAGGACCAAAGGAAAAAACCCCCACGTTAGTGCAGCACGGAGCAGAGGCCACAGATGGGGACCCCAAGCTGGAGGCTCCACGCACAGTCAGTGTTTCAGCCAGGAGAGCTGACCCCTCCCAAGCCAAAATTCCCAGCCCAGGAAAGCTGGGGGTGCTACAGCAGGATTCCAAAGCCTGAGTCCAGCCCTTCATCCCCCCACACCCCACAGCTCGTGGCTGTTGTGTTGTGGGAATGGGTGTAAAACCTACAAATGTTATACTACAGGGTTAAATCCTGCTGGGATTCTGGGATAATAACAGGAAAGCTGGAAATCCATTGTGGTCAGGGGGAGCTGCAAGTCTCAGCTGGTTTGGGAAAGGGTGGGAAGAGGGATCTGATCCTGCCTCAAATCACAGGGGAGTTTTCCTGCTGGGCTCTGTTTTCACCTTCATCCCTGGAACGTGTCCTGGGCACCAGGGAATAACCCCAGACCTCGGGTGCTGATGGATAAAACTCCACAGAAGCTCAGAGCAGGAGGGGCTGCCCTGACCTGCTCCAGTCCTGGGACAGGATACTGGGTTTGCTCATGGAAGGGAAGAAATCCCCGTGAGCAGATCCCAAATCCCTGTGAGCAGATCCCAAATCCCTGTGAGCAGATCCCAAATCCCCAGGAGCAGATCCCAAATCCCTGTGAGCAGATCCCAAATCCCTGTGAGCAGATCCCAAATCCCTGTGAGCAGATCCCAAATCCCCAGGAGCAGATCCCAAATCCCCAGGAGCAGATCCTAAACCATTCAGGGCTGCATTCCCAAGAGTTGGATTCTGCAGGGATTTTATTTCAGAGAGAATTCCCTGCCTGGGACTGGGAGTGCAGGGAAATGCCAATGGACAGTGAGGGATGGAGCCCTGGCCCTGAGCAGGTATCCCAAATAAACCAGGATTGGGCTGGAACACCCTGGCTCAGGCCCCAGGAGAGATTTGGGGCCCCCCATGCTCCATCTTGCAGATCCATGAAGGATTTTGGGATCTAAAGCCATGGAGCTGTGCCTCTGCTGCAGCTCCAGCTGGACAGAGAAGGGAATTTCCCTAAATAACCCAAATCTGGGCTTTCAACACCCAATTTCCATGATCCAGAGATTCAAACCCACCCCAACAGGCAAGAAGGGGCCCCAAAACACCCCTGGGAGATCCAAAGGACACCCAGTTCCCTCCATCCCAATCCACTCTGTTGCACTCAGGTCACATTCCTGGCCAAGCTTCTTCCAAAATTCATTAAACAAAAGGGACATGATAGGAGAGGGTTAAATCCAGAACAAGCAAGAGCAGCAAGGAAACCCCTGGAAAATACTCTTGGAGCCTTCACAGCCTGATTTTGAGTTACAATCCAGGGATTTTTGAGAACTCCAAGAGCATTTCCATGGATCACAGGGAACAAAGTCATAAAATCATAAATAACCACGAACTCGTTTCATTTGCTGACCCCAAAATCCCACATTGGGCCATTAAAAACCAGTAGTGACAATATTAATGCTCGAGTTTCCCGTTCTCATGGGAACAGGAAACGTTTTCCAGTGATAAAAGTACCAAATCTGCTCCAGCAGCAGAGGTAGCTCCAGCTGTAGTGTCACACCATGTCCAGCCACAGCAGCATCCCCAAACATCACCCAGGAGGGGATTTTAGGGAATTTTTAGCTTATTTGCTTATTTTGTCCAGCAGAGCAGCGCTCCTGGAGGTCAGTGTTTGTACCATGGGGGGGTCAAACGCTTTGGGATGAGGAATTGAAAGGAAATGAGGATTGAAAGGAAAATGGGGAGGGGTCAGGCTGCTCCTGTGTCCCCCCCCAGTCGTGTCTCCCATCCAGGGATGATTTGGGGTTCAGCAAAGGAACTCCTGCCCCGAGGCTTCCGGGGTGTTCTCCCAGAGCTGTGCTGGCCCCCGGGGCTCCGGTGGCGGCTCTTGGGGTCCAGCCCCCCCCCGGTTATTTGGGGGGGTGGGAGGGCGGCGGCTCCAGGTGCAGGGTCCGGGTGACGCTTACCGTGCTCCCGCAGGCCAGGAAGGAGGCGCCCAGGGCAATGAGGCACAGCCACGTCTGCGGGGACAGGAGGGGACGGTCAGGCTGGGACAGGGGTGCCACAGGGTTATGGAATGGGGCAGAAAATCTCTGGGATCGCTGGGTCCAGCACTGGCCGTGTCCCCAAGTGCCACATCCAGCTGGCTCTCAGGGAATGGGGACCCCACCCCCGCCTTGGGCAGCTGTGTCAGGGTCTGACAGCCCTTTCCAGGAATTGTCCCCAATATCCAGCCTCAACTTCCCTTGAGGCTCTTTCCCCTGGTCCTGTCCCCTGGGAGCAGAGCCTGACCCCTCCTGTCAGGCAGGTGTGGGGGGCCAGGAGGGACCCCTGAGCCTCCTTTTCCTCCAGGCTGAGCCCCCCCAGCTCCCTCAGCCCCTCCGGGGGCTCCAGCCCCTTCCCAGCCCCTCAATGCTCCGCTCTGGGGACCCCAAACCTGAGCCTGGCCGGGGTAAACCCCACTGGGGATCCCCTGGGGGTCACTCATGGATCAGGGGTCGGGCAGAACGTGACACTCAAGGCCTTGTGGCCAGTGGCTCCGTAGCCGGGTGACAACTGGGGTCCCCTGGTGCCTGTACTGGGACCAGTGCCTGGGACCAGCCCCCCTGGGGCCCTGGAGCTGAGAGGGGAGGGGACAGTCCCAAGGGATTGGCATTGGGGACAATCCCAAGGGACAGCATTGGGGACAGTCCCAAGGGATGGCACCTGGGACAGCCCCAAGGGATGGCATCAGGGACAGTCCCAAGGGATGGCATTGGGGACAGCCCCAAGGGATGGCACTGGGGACAGCCCCAAGGGATGGCACTGGGGACAGCCCCAAGGGATGGCATTGGGGACAGCCCCAAGGGATGGCATCAGGGACATTTCCAAGGGATGGCACTGGGACAGTCTGGGCTGAGTCCCCAGCGTGGGCAGCAGCTGAGGGGGGTTCAGGTGAGACCCCACCTGCAGAGCTGCTCCAGCTCCAGGCACCACAAGCAGGACGTGGAGCTGCTGGAGCAAGTCCAGAGGAGGATTTTTGGGAGGAATCCTCCCTGTGAGGAGGCCCTGGCATGGATTCCCCAGATCATTCCCCATCCCTAGAAGTGTTCAAGGCCAGGTTGGATGCACCTGGCCAGGTGGGAGCTGTCCCTGCCCGTGGCAGAGGGGTTGGACGAAATTGCCTTTAAAACCCCTCCCAGCCCATCCCACCCTGCGGTCCCAGGCTCATTCCATGATTTCCACGGACACACAGACAGGTGCAGAGGAGCTGCTGTTCCAAAGTCTTCTCCCAGCTGGAAGGGGCCCAGCTGGACTCACCAGGTACGCCACGAAGGACAGGTAGACGACGCTGAGCACGGCGGCCCCGATGTAGAGCCCCAGGTTGTGCAGGGACATCACGTAGGCCACCACGAAGTACATGTTGATGCAGCAGATGAGCAGGATCAGGAGACCCCCGGCCACCTTCCAGAACCTGCGAGCAAGGTGAGACACAGAGGGTGAGCTGGGGGATGCAGCAGGTGTGCCCAGGTGTTCCCAGGTGTGCCCAGATGTGCCCAGGTGAGGGGCAGGCATGCCCAGGTGTTCCCAGGTGTGCCCAGGTGAGGGGCAGGTGGGGGGCAGGTGTTCCCAGGTGTCCCCAAGTGTGCCCAGGCGTGCCCAGGTGAGGGGCAGGTGAGGGGCAGGTGTCCCCAGGTGTGGCCAGGTGTCCCCAGGTATCCCCAGGTGTGCCCAGGTGTCCCCAGGCATGCCCAGGTGTCCCCAGGTGTGCCCAGGTGTGCCCAGGTGTGCCCAGGTGTCCCCAGGTGAAGGGCAGGCGTGCCCAGGTGTCCCCAGGTGTGCCCAGATGTGCCAAGATGAGGGGTAGGTGTCCCCAGGTGTAGGGCAGGTGTCCCCAGGTGTCCCCAGGTGTCCCCAGGTGTGCCCAGGTATGCCCAGGTGTCCCCAGATGTGCCAAGGTGAGGGGCAGGTGTGCCCAGGTGTTCCCAGGTGTGCCCAGGTGTTCCCAGGTGTCCCCAGGCATGCCCAGGTGTGCCCAGGTATGCCCAGGTGTCCCCAGATGTGCCCAGGTGAGGGGCAGGTGTGCCCAGGTGAGGGGCAGGTGTGCCCAGGTGTCCCCAGGTGTGCCCAGGTGCCCCCCGTGGCACTCACAGGCCGTTGGCGAAGTCGTGCATGACGCTGGGCAGGCTGGTGAAGGTGAGCACCGGGATCAGCGCGAACGGGAGCTGCAACAGGCAGGAAACCAGAGAAGGGTGAAGAGCTGGAATGGCTCTGATCACCACGGAACCCCGGGATGGGATAATGCTCGCTCGGAACCCCGGGATGGGATAATGCTGGGAATCCCAGGATGGGTGAACGAACACTTGGAACCCTGGGATGGGTGAACGCTCAGAACCCCAGGATGGGTGAATGCTGGGAATCCCAGGATGGGTGAACACTCGGAACCCTGGGATGGGTTAATGCTCAAAACCCTGGGATGGGTGAATGCTGGGAATCCCAGGATGGGTGAACGAACACTCAAAACCCTGGGATGGGTGAACACTGGGAACCCCGGGATGGGTGAACGAACGCTCAGAACCCCGGGATGGGTGAACGAACACTCAGAACCCTGGGATGGGTTAATGCTCGCTCAGAACCCCAGGATGGGTCAACGCTGGGAACCCCGGGATAAGTGAACGAACACTTGGAACCCTGGGATGGGTGAACGCTCAAAACCCTGGGATGGGTGAACGAACACTCAGAACCCCGGGATGGGTCAACGCTGGGAACCCCGGGATGGGTGAACGCTCAGAACCCTGGGATGGGTTAATGCTGGGAATCCCAGGAAGGGTTAACACCTGGAACCCCGGGATGGGATAATGCTCGCTCGGAACCCCAGGATGGGTGAACGCTGGGAACCCCGGGATGGGTGAATGCTCGCTCGGAACCCTGGGATGGGTGAACACTGGGAATCCCAGGATGGGTCAACGCTGGGAATCCTGGGATGGGTGAACACTCAGAACCCTGGGATGGGTGAACGCTCAGAACCCCAGGGTGGGTGAACACTCATCCCACCCCATCCCTCCACCCCACGGGGACACCCCTTCCACCGGCCAGGCTGCTCCAGCCCCGGGCACCTGGAGGCTCATGAGCACGTTCAGGAAGTCGTTCATCCCCGTCAGGTGCTCCACGTCCTGGAAAATCGCCACGAACAGCGTGGGGGTGACGGCGATGGAGCGCGTCAGCAGCACCCGCGCAAAGCGCGACCAGCGCAGGTTCAGGAAACCCTGCGGGAGACAGGGAGTAAGGAGCGAGTAAGGAGCGAGTAAGGTGTGAGTAAGGAGAGAGTAAGGAGAGAGTAGTCCAGGACCAGCGCAGGTTCAGGAAACCCTGGGGGGGCACAGGGAGACCATGAGTAAGGAGTGAGTAAGGAGTAAGGAGTGAGTAAGGAGTGAGTAAGGAGTGAGTAAGGAGTGAGTAAGGAGTGAGTAAGGAGTGAGTAAGGAGTGAGTAAGGAGTGAGTAAGGAGTGAGTAAGGAGTGAGTAAGGAGTGAGTAGTCCAGGAGCAGCACAGGCTCAGGAAGCCCTGGGTGGGGGCGAGGAGGGAGTAAGGAGTGAGGAGTGAGGAGCAGGAACCTCTGCAGGGGGATGGGGCAGCGGGGCTGAGAGGGCGAGGAGGGAGCGAGGAGTAAGGAAGGAGTAGAGAGGAGTAAAGAGGACAGGATACAGAGCCAGGAGAACACAGGGAGGAGTAGAGGGGAGTGCAGAGTGAAGGGTGAGGGGTGCAGAGTAAGGAGCAGATGAGTAAGGTGTAAGCAAGGAGTAGAGTGAGGAGTATGGAGTAAGGACTACAGGGAACATGGAGTAGAGAATACGGAGCAAGGAGAATGCAGTGAGGAGTAAGAGAACCACAAGTACCCAGCGAAGAGTGAGGAGCACCAAGTGCAAAGTACAGAGCAAGGAGTAGCGAGTGAGGAGTGGAGAGAGGAGCAAAGCATCAAGAAGTAAGGAATTAGGAGTAAGGAGTGAGTACAGGGAGTGAGGAGCAGGAGCAGCGTTACCTCCATGACGAACTGGCCCGAGTAGGTGCCGGTCATGGTGGAGCTCTGCCCGGCCGCCAGGATCCCGATGGCCCAGATGTAGAGGGCGGCAGGGCCGAAGTAACAGCCCAGGACAACGCCCTGGACGGGGAGAGAGCGGCTCCGTCACCCCCCGGGCCAGGAGGAGCAGGAGCAACTCCCAGGAGTAAAAGGAGAGGGCTCAAGGACCCTTCTTTGCTCAGCCCTGGTTTGGGGATCCCTCTCCTGCTCCCAGCCCCAGCGCTCCCAGTTTATCCAGAAGCAGCAGCTGCCACCAGACAGGGTCACTGGGCTGTCCCAGACACGGCTGTCACCCCTGGGGACACCAGACAGGGTCACTGGGATGTCCCAAATGTGGCTGTCACCCCTTGGGGACACCAGACAGGGTCACTGGGCTGTCCCAGATGTGGCTGTCACCCCTTGGGGACACCAGACAGGGTCACAGGGCAGACCCAGATGTGGCTGTCACCCCTTGGGGACACCAGACAGGGTCACTGGGATGTCCCAGATGTGGCTGTCACCCCCTGGGGACACCAGACAGGGTCACTGGGATGTCCCAAATGTGGCTGTCACCCCCTGGGGACACCAGACAGGGTCACTGGGATGTCCCAAATGTGGCTGTCACCCCTTGGGAACACCAGACAGGGCCACTGGGATGTCCCAGATGTGGCTGTCACCCCTTGGGGACACCAGACAGGGTCACTGGGATGTCCCAGATGTGGCTGTCACCCCTTGGGGACACCAGACAGGGTCACTGGGCTGTCCCAGACGTGGCTGTCACCCCTTGGGGACACCGGACAGGGTCACAGGGCTGTCCCCAAGCCGCCCTCCCCAGGGACACTCACCCCCTTGTAGATGTCCACCTCCAGGGTCTCGTTGTTGTTGGGGAAGAGCGAGGAGTGGGGGCTGCTGGAGTTGGCACAGACCTGGTGCTGCAAGGCCACGGAAGGGAAGGGATGAGGGAAGGGGCTGGGATGGAAAATCCTTTGGGATTGTTGGGTCCAGCAGTGACCTCAGCATTGCCAAGGCCACCACTGACCACGTCCCCAAGTGCCACATCCACAGAGGTTTGAAATCCCCCCAGGGGATGGGGAGATGCTGCCTGAGCAGCTTTTCCATGAAGGAATTTTCCCTAAAATCCAATCTAAAGCTCCCTGGGACGCCTTTTTGTGTCCTGCTGTCACCTGGGAGCAGAGCCTGACCCCACCTGGCTGTGTCCTCCTGCTGGGTGGGTGTGGGGAGCCAGAAGGTCCCTCTGAGCCTCCTTTCCCCCAGGCTGAGCTTCCTCAGGCTCTCCTGGTGCTCCAAACCCTTCCCCAGCTCCGGGGGGCTCTCAAGGGGCCCAAACCTGAGCCCAGGATCAGGGTCTGACCTCATCCCTCATCCCTCACCCCTCCAGCCCAGCCGCAGCTCCCAGTCAGTCCCAGTCAGTCCCAGTCCATCCCAGTGCTCCCAGTCCATCCCAGTGCCCCCAGTCCATCCCAGTCCATCCCAGTGCTCCCAGTCCATCCCAGTGCTCCCAGTCAGTCCCAGTCCATCCCAGTCAGTCCCAGTCCACCCCAGTGCTCCCAGTCCATCCCAGTACTCCCAGTCCATCCCAGTACTCCCAGTCAGTCCCAGTCCATCCCAGTCAGTCCCAGTCCCCAGTGCTCCCAGGCCATCCCAGTACTCCCAGTCAGTCCCAGTCCATCCCAGTCAGTCCCAGTCCATCCCAGTGCTCCCAGTCCACCCCAGTGCTCCCAGTCCACCCCAGTGCTCCCAGTCCGTCCCAGTCCATCCCAGTCAGTCCCAGTCCACCCCAGTGCTCCCAGTCCATCCCAGTGCTCCCAGTCAGTCCCAGTCCACCCCAGTGCTCCCAGTCCACCCCAGTGCTCCCAGTCCATCCCAGTGCTCCCAGTCCATCCCAGTGCTCCCAGTCCATCCCAGTCCACCCCAGTGCTATCAGTCCATCCCAGTGCTCCCAGTCCGTCCCAGTGCTCCCAGTCCATCCCAGTGCTCCCAGTCCATCCCAGTCCACCCCAGTGCTCCCAGTCAGTCCCAGTGCTCCCAGTCCATCCCAGTGCTCCCAGTCCATCCCAGTCCATCCCAGTGCTCCCAGTCCATCCCAGTGCTCCCAGTCCATCCCAGTGCTCCCAGTCCATCCCAGTGCTCCCAGTCAGTCCCAGTCCATCCCAGTCAGTCCCAGTCCATCCCAGTGCTCCCAGTCCCACTCACCACGTCCGCATTGGTCTTGTTGAAGAAGGCCTCGGCGAACACGGTCACCACGAAGATGTTGATGATGAAGGAGACGAAGAGCGCGATGCACGACTCGATGAAGAAATATTTATTGGCCTCTCGCACCTCCCGCTTGTCTGCACGGTTCACCTGCCGGGACTGGGGACAGGGACAGCAGGGAGGGGACAGGGACAGCAGGGAGGGGACAGGGACAGCAGAGAGGGGACAGCAGTGGGGGGACAGGGACAGCAGTGGGGGGACAGCAGGGAGGGGACAGGGACAGGAGAGAGGGGACAGGGACAGCAGGGAGGGGACAGGGACAGCAGGGAAGGGACAGGGACAGCAGGGAGGGGACAGGGACAGCAGGGAAGGGACAGGGACAGCAGGGAGGGGACAGGGACAGCAGAGAGGGGACAGCAGTGGGGGGACAGGGACAGCAGAGAGGGGACAGGGACAGGAGAGAGGGGACAGGGACAGGAGAGAGGGGACAGGAGTGCGGGGACAGGGACAGCAGGGAGGGGGACAGGGACAGCAGGGAGGGGGACAGGGACAGGAGAGAGGGGGGACAGGGACAGCAGGGAGGGGACAGGGACAGCAGAGAGGGGACAGGGACAGCAGGGAGGGGACAGGGACAGCAGAGGGGGACAGGGACAGCAGGGAGGGGGACAGGGACAGCAGGGAGGGGACAGGGACAGGAGAGAGGGGGGACAGGGACAGCAGAGAGGGGACAGGGACAGCAGGGAGGGGACAGGGACAGCAGAGAGGGGGGACAGGGACAGCAGGGAGGGGACAGGGACAGCAGGGAGGGGACAGGGACAGCAGGGAGGGGGGACAGGGACAGCAGGGAGGGGACAGGGACAGCAGGGAGGGGACAGGGACAGGAGAGAGGTGGGGACAGGGACAGGAGAGAGGGGACAAGGACAGGGACAGCAGGGAGGGGACAGGGACAGGAGAGAGGTGGGGACAGGGACAGCAGAGAGGGGGGACAGGGACAGCAGGGAGGGGACAGGGACAGCAGTGGGGGGACAGGGACAGCAGAGGCGGGACAAGGACAGCAGAGAGGGGACAGGGACAGCAGAGAGGGGACAGGGACAGCAGGGAGGGGACAGCAGGGAGGGGACAGGGACAGCAGGGAGGGGACAGGGACAGCAGGGAGGGGACAGGGACAGCAGAGAGGGGACAGGGACAGCAGGGAGGGGACAGGAATTCACCGTTAACCCCTGCAATCAGAGCTGGCTGCAGCGATGTCGGCCATGGTGGGACACGGAGGGGACGCGCCCTTCGGTCCCACGCTGACACCTCCAGGTTCAGCTTTTGTGTTTTGGTGTTTTCCAGAGCCTGCCCTGCCTTGGGACCGAACTCTGAACTCCACCCAGAGCTCTCCTCACAGCTCAGGCACACACAACAATCCCTCTCCAGCCCACAGCCAAGGACACCACGGCACCTTCAGGCCCAAAAATGCAACCAGCAGAGAACAGGAGAGCAGAGTGAGAGGATGAGACCTCATCACCTGAAGCTGGAATTGGACAATTAACCCCAATATGGAGATGGAGCAAAACTGATAAAAGTGTGAAAATTCGTGCCTGGGTATCCATCCTGGGTGGAGCCTCGGGCAGGCTCTTGTAGAGCCCAAGGTGCATCTTTGGAAAGGCTTTTAACAAATCCTTGCTTTATTCCTTTAACCCTGCCCAGCCTCTCAAGGCACCAACACCCCACAACACCCACACGTGCCCGGGCTCCTCTGAGGGTGTTTTTGAGCCTGGGGTGCTCACCTTGACCAGGGCAGAGTGCAGGTACATGTTGTGGGGCATGATGACGGCACCCACGATGCCCACGGCCTGCTCCAGCTGCGGCGTGCCACAGTCCTTGCAGTAGGGGATGAACAATCCCTGCAGCAGCTTCTCCTGGTTGGGCTTCACTGTGATGTACTGGGCACAGAGAAAAGGGAGTTTTGGGCTGCTCCACAGCAAAACCACGAAGCAAATTCAAATCTCTTTAATCTGAAGTGTCCATCCCTGCGTTTGGTGCTGTTTCAGCACAGGAGTGGGATCGCAGCGTTGAATCACGGAATTGTTGAGATTGGGAAAGACTCTGGGATCGTTGGGTTCAGCACTGCCAAGGCCACCACTGACCCTGTGCCCAAGTGTCACACCCACATGGCTCTTAAATTCCCCAGGGACTGGGACTCCCTCCCTGCCCAGGGCAGCCTTTTCCAGGCGGGAATTCTCCCCAGTATCCAACCTAAACCTCCTCTAGGAGGACATTTCCTCTCATCCTGTCACCTGGGAGCAGAGCTCAACCCCCACCTGGCTGCTTCCCCTCCTGGCAGGGAGCTGTGGAGAGCAAGAAGGTCCCTCCTGAGCCTCCTTTCCTCCAGGCTGAGCTCCCCCAGCCTCTCCTGGTGCTCCAGCCCCTTCCCAGCTCCATTCCTGGCTCTGGACCCACTCCAGCCCCTTCCCAGCTCCATTCCTGGCTCTGGACACTCTCCAGCCCCTTCCCAGCTCCATTCCTGGCTCTGGACACTCTCCAGTCCCTTCCCATCTCCATTCCCGGCTCTGGACATTCTCCAGCCCCTTCCCAGCTCCATTCCTGGCTCTGGACCCGCTCCAGCCCCTTCCCAGCTCCATTCCTGGCTCTGGACACTCTCCAGCCCCTCAGGGTCTCCTGGGGGGTACCTCATATCCAAAGGTCAGGGCCATGATGGTGATGAGGAACCCAAAAAACGCCTCCAGCTTCCTCAAGCCTGCAAGGAGGAGAAGTCCCGTTGTGACCAAGCTGAGGAATCCCCGATCCCAGAGCCGGCTCCCAGAACTGGAAGCAGGAATTACCGTATTTGTCGAGGAAGAGGAAAACGAAGGTGTCGGCGATGGTGATGAGCACTCCCCCCCAGAGCGGGATCCTGTGGGTGACAGCGGGGTCAGGGCACACCCACAGCTCCAAATTCCTCTCATTTTGGGGGTTTTTTTTTGGGGTGGAGCTGTGTCTGGGGGTTCTTCATGGCCTGAGCAGGACAAGGGACCACAGGGCTGTGTCCTGTCCCAGGAACACCGGAATCCACCCCACCCCTGCCTGTGCTGGGTCCATTCCTGCCTTCCCACCCCAAGGACGCCGGGAAAAGGAATCCTGTGTGGGATGTGGAGCGTGGCAGGAGGCTGCACCCCGATTTTGGAACTCCTGTGGGTGTCCCACAGTGCAAATGCAGCCCTGGAGGCTGAGCTGGAGCTGAGAGCCCGGCCAGGCAGGGTGACTCACATCCTCAGTGCTGATTTGGGGCAATTCACAGGAAATCAGGGAGTTTTGGGCACAGTTTCCCTTCCTCCCTCGTTTCCCACACAAACCCCAGCTCACTTCCCCATGGAGAGCAGGTTGATGGCGATGGCAGAGCCGATGACCTCCTGCATGTCGGAGCCGATGATGGCGAGTTCCACCATCAGCCACAGGATGATCCGAGGGAACTGGGAGGGGAAAGAAACACCCGTGAAAAAGAGGGAAAAAACATCTTCTCCCATGGGGCTGGGGTGCTGAGGAGCACGTCCAGAGCTGGGAATGGAGCTGGGAAGGGGCTGGAGCCTGTCCAGAGCCAGGAATGGAGCTGGGAAGGGGCTGGAGAGTGTCCAGAGCCAGGAATGGAGCTGGGAAGGGGCTGGAGGGGGTCCAGAGCTGGGAATGGAGATGGGGAAGGGGCTGGAGAATGTCCAGAGCCAGGAATGGAGCTGGGAAGGGGCTGGAGAGTGTCCAGAGCCAGGAATGGAGCTGGGAAGGGGCTGGAACACATCCAGAGCTGGGAATGGAGCTGGGAAGGGGCTGGAGCACCAGGAGAGGCTGGGGGAGCTGGGAAAGGGGCTCAGCCTGGAGAAGAGGAGGCTCAGGAGGGACCTTCTTGCTCTCCACAGCTCCCTGCCAGGAGGGGAAGCAGCCAGGTGGGGGCTGAGCTCTGCTCCCAGGTGACAGGATGAGAGGAACGGGATCATCACCCTGCCACGGTGTGGGAAACCCACAGGGCTGCTCTGGAGCTGAAATCCCAGCTCCTGTGGCAATCCTGGGGAGGATCCGGGTCACTTGTGCCACCCCAGCTCCTGGCCTGGATACAGGAGCAATTGCAAGAGCAAAATGTGAGATCTCCACGTGGGGATAAACCGGGAATGAGCGTGGGGAGACGTTCCAGGTCAGAGCAGAGACGGTGTCAGGAGCTGGATGGGGAACACCCAAGTGCCCAGGGACACCCCAAATGTCCCCAGAGCCCTTCCCAGGGCTGGGACACCCCAAATGTCCCCAGAGCCCTTCCCAGGGCTGGGACACCCCAAATGTCCCCAGAGCCCTTCCCAGGGCTGGGACACCCCAAATGTCCCCAGAGCCCCCCAGCCTCACTCATTGTCAGCAGATCTTCCTTATGTAAACCCAGGGAATTCCCAGACAGGGCATGGAACCAGGAAATGGTTTTCACCTAAAGGGCTGTTTCTCTCCTCATAATTCCTTGGGATTATTTTAGCATTCCTGTGCTGGGAGGCAGCTGAAATCCCAGATTTTATTCCTGATTTTTAAATGGCAACATCCCCCTGCTCCCTCCTTGTGCTCCCCAAGCCAGGACAGCACCAAGAGACCCTGAAACAACCCCCATGACCAGCCCTTAACGAGTCCTCATGGCACCACTGAGGGGTCACCCGTCTTCTTCCACCCACCCCCCATCTTCCCCAATCTCCCAGGACTGTCCCCAGGCCCCCCTGGCACCCCTGAGGAGCCAGGACAGTATCACCCACCCTCCCTGGCACCCCTGAGGGGCTGGGGGAGCATCACCCACCCTCCCTGGCACCCCTGAAGAGCCTGGGCAGTGTCACCCACCCACCCCAATCCCTCTGAGGAGCTGGGGGAGCATCACCCACCCACTCCTGCACCCCTGAGGAGCCAGGACAGTGTCACCTACCCTCCCTGGCACCCCTGAGGAGCTGGGGCAGTGTCACCCACCCACTCCTGCACCACTCAGGAGCTGGGGCAGTGTCACCCACCCTCCCTGGCACCCCTGAGGAGCTGGGGGAGCATCACCCACCCACCCCAATCCCCCTGAGGAGCTGGAGGAGCATCACCCACCCTCCCTGGCACCCCTGAGGATCTGGGGGGCATCACCCACCCACCCCTGAGGATCTGGGGAGCATCACCCACCTTCTGGTACTGGCGGTTGCAGACCTCAGCCAGGTGCAGCCCCGTCACCACGCCCAGGCGCGCCGCCAGCCGCTGCAGCAGCAGCCCGATGATGGTGGCCAGCAGCAGCACCCACAGCAGCTGAGGGACACAGGGACAGCGCTGGGTGGGGGGACACAGGGAGCCCCAGGTCCCCCCAAACCCCACAGCTCTGGGGAAAACCCCCATTATTGACTCTGCCAAGGCAGCTCCGTGCCCGGATCCAAAGGGACGCGGAGCCAGGATCCGGGAACCTCCTGCCCCCTCCTCTCAGGGGTGCTCCCACCACCCTGGAGCCCCCCATGGGACACTGCTGACGGCCCCCTGGGTCCCTGCACCCACCTTGAAGCCTGCAACAGCCCCAGACTGCAGGTCAGACTCGATGTTGCCGGGGTCGAGGTAAGCGATGCTCATCAGGAACCCCGGCCCCGTGAACGCCCACAGCTTGCGGAAGCTGAAGCAGGAATGCTGCAGGAGAGGACAGAAATGGGGGAAATTGGGTTAATTCCCTCACTCCCACCTCAGACAGGGGCTCAGCCTGGTCTTTAAATCTATCTGAAATTCTACAGGGCTGTAAAACCAAACTATTCCCTAATCTCAGCCTAAAAATCCTGCCTGGTCCTTGATCCCACCCCAAACCCTGGATCTCTGCCCTGCTCTGAGGGGTTTAGGCTCAGGCTCTGGCACAGCCGAGGTCACGGTGGTGGAACTCCAGGGGGGAGGAGGGCTCTCCCTCACTGGGAGCTGAAAATGGGGCTCCAGCCAAGGGCAAAAGGCAGCTGTGGCCTGGGAGGGAAGGAGGGGACAGCAGAGGGGACAGCAGAGGGGACAGCAGAGGGGACAGCAGAGGGGACAGCAGAGGGGACAGCAGAGGGGACAGCAGAGGGGACAGCATGTGAGGCCAGCCAGAACTGCTCCCTGATAAGGGAACAAAGAGCCCTGAGGTGTGACAAGGCCTTTCAGTGCTCTTTGACTGCTCCAAGCAGGAGACAAATCCCATGGGATCAATGATTAACACAGGCCTGACATCCCCCAAAGCACGGGGGACCCCTCCCCCCAGCCCAGGCTGGAAGGGAACTGCTGGCAGTGACTCAGGGGAGTGTCTGAGGCTGATTTTTCCTGCGGGCTTTTCCCACTCACCGTCTCATCGTCAGGGATGGGGATCTTGCTGTCAAAGTAGGTGGTGAACGGCTCCCCCTCGTCGGTGTCGGGGGGCTGCAGGGGGCTCCTGCTGCTGGAGATGGTGCTGACCACCCCCCCGAGACCCCCAGGCTCCCCAGAGACATCCTCTGCAGGGAGAGAGGGAACGGGGGGAGTGAGCATTCCTGGAAAGGCAGAAACCCTGCCAGGGGCTGCTGAGCCCCACAGGCACAACAAGCCAGCACAGTTGATGCTAATTAAGTGATAAAGAGGTAATTAAATTAATATATCCCACACTGCTGCACCCCTTGGAGCCTGTTGTGTCCCCAGAATCTCCTCTCCCACCCGGCTCCAGGCTGGAGCCAGGGATTTATTTATTTATTCCAATTAATTTTAAAAATCCCCCTCTCTGGGGCTGATGTGGACCAGTGTCCCTGAAATGATTAACTGGGGCTGGCTCAGCCAGGTCCCAGGGAAATCTGGGACTGCTCCTGCACCATTATTCCAGCCTCTCCTGGCTGGATCCCAGGGAAATCCAACACCTGGACAGTCAGGAGATGCCACAGAACCCCACATCTCTCCCAGCACCGAGAGAATTCCAGCAGCTTCCAAACGTGAGCAGTGAGGAAAGCGAGCAGGGCCACCCCAGCACATTCCCACCCTCTCCCAAGCCAAACCTGGATCCCAACTCTATCCCAAGGAAAACCTGGATCCCAGCTCTCCCCCAGCCAAACCTGGATCCCAGCTCTCCCCCAGCCAAACCTGGATCCCAACTCTCCCCCAGCAAATCCTCCATCCCAGCTCCCTCCCAAGCCAAACCTGGATCCCAGCTCTCTCCCAAACAAAACCTGGATCCCAACTCTCCCCAAGCCAAACCTGGATCCCAGCTCTCCCCCAGCCAAACCTGGATCCCAACTCTCCCCCAGCAAATCCTCCATCCCAGCTCTCTTCCAAGCCAATCCTCCATCCCAGCTCTCCCCCAGCCAAACCTGGATCCCAACTCTCCCCCAGCCAATCCTCCATCCCAGCTCTCTCCCAAGCCAAACCTGGATCCCAGCTCTCTTCCAAGCCAATCCTCCATCCCAGCTCTCTTCCAAGCCAATCCTCCATCCCAGCTCTCTTCCAAGCCAAACCTGGATCCCAACTCTCCCCCAGCCAAACCTGGATCCCAGCTCTCTCCCAGCCAATCCTCCATCCCAGCTCTCTCCCAGCCAATCCTCCATCCCAGCTCTCTCCCAGCCAATCCTCCATCCCAGCTCTCTCCCAGCCAATCCTCCATCCCAGCTCCCTCCCAAGCCCGTACTCACTCCCGCTCTCCCCACGGGGCATTTCCTTCCCTCAGGAGCAGCAGCTCTGGGCTCAGGGGGCTCAGACAGGGCAGATCTTTGCCCAATTTTCCTATTGCATCACCACCAGGCTCCTCCTATTCCCGGCCTCCCAGAACCCTGCCAGGACCTCGTTTGCATAAAGGATTTGGAGCTGCCCAGGTGTGCAGAGATCCCTGCTCAGGAGATTTCTCCCAGGACATTCCTGCCCGGGCCGGGCTGGTTAGGCTGGTTCAGCCAGGCTGTGACCCCAGGGTGCTGCAAACCTCAGCCTGGCACCCCGGGGCTCTTCCAGCAACCCAAACAAGGGAATTAATGAAAGGAAGGAGGGTGATGAGGGCAGCCCCCCCTGCCCCCTTTCCTGATCCAGTCTCACCGTAGGACGCCTTCCGCTCCATGTCCAAGTTTCCCATGGTGGAGCCCTTCCCCTGCTCTGGGAACTGCTTTAAACTGGACACATTGGCTGTGAAAAAGGGAAAAATCCGGTCAGGATGGAAAATCAGGGCTGGCAGGAGAGGGGGATAGAGACAGAGTCACTTCCCAGGCTCTTTGTCAGCTCTGAGGAACCTCACAGTGATGGACTCACGTCCTGAGCTCTTTTCCAGCTCTGAGGGTCTCAGCAGGGATGGGAGAGGGAATTTAGGCTGGGACCTGCTAAGAAAGTCCTGCTGCTCTGCCCATGGGAGCCCTGATGGGCACCAACGTGCCAGGAGTGTCCACAGGCAGCTGGGGCTGATTGTGAAACTCTGGCCGAGGAAACACACGGGGAATTCCCTCGATGTGGAAACCTCATCTCATCCCCCCTTCCCAGCACCTCCAGCACTCCCAAATCCTCCCCTGCGCCCCCCAAACCCCTCCAGCGCTCCCCAAGGCCCTGCCAGCCCCCCAGGCAGGGGGAAGTGGGTTAAGGGCAGGTTTAACTCCTTCATCACAGCCTGGGTTTAAATTCAACCCACACAGGAATGAGCCAGGATCTGGAATGGGGCTGGGGAGGGATCTGGGGATGAGGGATCTGGGGATGAGGGATCTGGGGATGAGGGATCTGGGGATGAGGGATCTGGCATCCTCTGAGCTCCAGGAGCTCAACCCCGCTCCAAGGACAAGCCAATGTCCCTCACTGGTGACTTCTGGCCTGTAAAGCACCGAATCCTCTGTCAAATTCCATCAGATTTAAAGGAGATTGCCATAAAACACGGGAATATTGCTTCAGTGAGGATGCAAAAGGAAATCACCAGCTAGAGATTCAATTTAAGTGAACTCCAGCTCTGACCCCTCACACATCATTTTCTTTCTTTTCTAAGCACCAAACCTCACAGCTTCCATTTAAAAAAACCCCACTGAAGTTTAGCAAAAAATCCAACTCCTCTCCAAAACGTGATCCAGGAGGAATGAGCTTACCCCAGCAGCGAGTCCCACCAGAGCTTCAGCCCAGGATGAAGCAAGGAGGGAGATCTTGGGGGAATGTTCGTTGTGGATCCAGCTCAGTATCTGAGGCCAGCCCGGGTGGGGGCAGGACAGGGCCCCTTATCTGCCCCAGCAGCTGCTGGGCTGGGGGCTGGATCCACACCCACCCCAGGGCACGTGTCTCTCATTCATTCACCCACAGGAGATTCTCTGAGCACGGGGACAGCCTTTTCCATGAGGGAATTCTCCCTAAAATCCAACCTAAAGCTCTCCTGGAAACCTTTTTGTCTCATCCTGTCACCTGGGAGCAGAACCTGACCCCACCTGGCTGCGCTCTTCTTGCTGGGCAGGTGTGGAGACCAAGGAGGTCCCTCCTGAGCCTCCTTTCCTCCAGACTGAGCCCCCTCTGTCCCTCCCAGTGCTCCAGACCCTTCCCCAATCCCATTCCCAGCTCCAGCCCCTCCCTGTCCTGCACTGGGGACCCAAAACTGTCCCCAGGTTCAGGCTGGGGCCTCAGCCGTGCCCAGCACAGTGGGATGGGCACTGCCCTGGCCCCGTGGCCACGCTGTGGCTGACACAAGCCAGGTGCCCGTGGCCTCCCTGCCCACCTGAGCTCACACCCAGCCCCAGGTTCTCTCCCTGGCACCAGGTGTGGGCTCAGCAGCCCCTTCCCAGGGTGATATTCCCTGGAACACATCCAGCCCTGAGCAGAACACCCCGAGGTCACCGCACAAACCCTCCAGACACGGCTGCTGCTCTCCGGGCCCTCCCCACGTGTTCAGCCAACAATGAACAACGGGCTCTTGTTCTCCCCCCAGCCTCCCCTCCCAGCAAAGCCGCTGTCCTTCCACCAGCCCCGGGCTCATCCTGCTCCTGCTCCTCCCTGAAGGACACGGGAGCAGCCTGGCCCCGTGCTGGGAGCGGTTCCTGCCATTGAGGCCCTGCCTTTGATGTGGGGCTTTGAGCCGCTTCCTGCGGGGCACACAGGATCCTGACGGATTCTTCTGGGGTGGTTTTGGGGCTGGTACCTTGTTCTGCTCCACACACAGACACCCTGCAGGCTGGTGACACTGGGAGCTCCTCAGCTGGTGACACTGGGAGCCCTTCACGGGCTCACTGACCCCTCGGTCCAGCCCTCCCAGGAGCTCCAGCCCCAAACCAGTGCAGAGAGCCAAGGTGGCCTCTTGCCATCCCAACACAGGCAGCTCTCAACTGGTGCTGACAGGAGCTGCTGTAATGCTTGGACTGGGTGATCTGAGAGCTTTTCCAAACTTCATTCCCCGATTCCACCCTGTTGACCACCTCCCACGTGCTCCTGCTCCTCTGCTGGCACCGGCACCACCAGGCCCAGGACCTGGAAAACCTCGTCCTCTGCACGGACCTGGTGGGGTCACCCTGGGGCACAGCACGGCAGCTCCATCCCTGGGGGCTCCATCCCTGGGGGCTCCATCCCTGGGGGCTCCATCCCATCCCCGCGAGATTCCTCCCTGGGGGCTCCATCCCTGTGAGATTCCTCCCTGGGAGCTCCATCCCCGCGGGATTCCTCCCTGGGAGCTCCATCCCTGTGAGATTCCTCCCTGGGGGCTCCATCCCCGCGGGATTCCTCCCTGGGAGCTCCATCCCTGTGAGATTCCTCCCTGGGGGCTCCATCCCTGTGAGATTCCTCCCTGGGGGCTCCATCCCCGCGGGATTCCTCCCTGGGAGCTCCATCCCTGTGAGATTCCTCCCTGGGGGCTCCATCCCTGTGAGATTCCTCCCTGGGAGCTCCATCCCCGCGGGATTCCTCCCTGGGAGCTCCATCCCTGTGAGATTCCTCCCTGGGGGCTCCATCCCTGTGAGATTCCTCCCTGGGGGCTCCATCCCTGTGAGATTCCTCCCTGGGGGCTCCATCCCCGCGGGATTCCTCCCTCCTTGCTCTGCCCCACTCCTGCCCACCCCAGGAGAGGACAAAGGCAGGGCTGACCCCGGCTCTGCTCCTGTCACACCGGGACAGGTTGGACCAGCTCGGTCCCTGCCTGTCCCTCATCCCACGCTCTGGAGTTGGGAGATGCCCGGGGTTCAGGAGGGCACGGGGAGCCGAGCCTGCCCTGCTCCCCGGGAAGGATGGAGGATGACCTGGTTATTTCCACACCCCGAAACAACCAACACCTGGCAGGGAGGAGCGGCTCTCCCCTCCCAGGTTCAGGAGCCAGCCCCAGTTTCCAGCGTGGGACGGGGCAGCTGAGGCACACCTGAGACTCCGGGAATTTTCCTGCGTGTCCAGCCCACAACACCACGGAGCCGTTATCCCATTGCTGCCTGCAGGATCCCGCTCTCCCGGAGCTCCTCTCTCGGTTCCCGGGCCCGGGAGCTCGGCAGCCTCAGCCACGTGTGGACCTTGCCCGGGGCCGGTGGCGAGAGGCGAGCCGGGAGCACGGAGCTGTGCCAGGTCACAGCGCCATTCCCCGAGCGCCCCCGGGCCTCCGGGGCTCATCCTCCCCACCGGGTCCGCCAGGGAGGAACCGGAGCCGAGAGCGGGCCCCGAGCCCGGCGGAGCCGCGGGGACCGGGGGGGCTCAGGCCGGGCAGGGCGAGCACCCCCAGCCCGCGGGACCCCCAAACCCCGGGGGAGGGCACAGGGTCACACTCGGTGCCGCCACCGGGACCCCCGGGACACCCCAAGGTCACCGAGGGACCCCGAGCCCCGGCGGGGGGCGATGGGAGGGGGCGGGCGGCGGCTCCATGGCCCCTGCAGACCCCCACCCCAGGGGTCCCGCGGCACATCCAGGGGACCCCCAGGCACCCCTAAGCCGGGAGCCCCCCGTAACACGCCGGGACACCCCCGAGGCCGGATCCCCCCGCATCACAGCCGGGAACACCCCGGGACCACCCCGGCTCCCCCCCATCGCTCACCGGCCCCGGCCGCCCCCGGCCCCGCCGCCGCCGCCGCTCCATGGCCGGAGCGAGCCGAGCCCGGCGCGCCGAGCGCGTCACGGGGCGGGCCGGGGGCGGCACCGGGAACCGAGAACCGGGCACGGCAGCCACGGTGGGGCCGGAGCCCAGATGTGGGTGCTGGGGGCGGCACCGGGCTCCAGGAACCGGGAACCGGGCACGGCAGCCACGGTGGGGCCGGAGCCCACATGTGGGTGCTGGGGCTGGGGGCAGAGCCGCAGCTCTGGGGCGGGATGGGGACAGGGGCACAGCCCCAGGATGGCAAACACGGCCCCGGGTGCCGGTTTGGGGCATGGCCCCGGTGCGGGGCCCGGCAGGGCGGGGATGAGCCCCGGAGGGGGGGATGAGCCCCAGGAGGGTCCCCGGACCCCCGTGGTGGGTGAGGGGGGCACAGCCAAGGGATGGCTGGAGCTGTGCCCGGGAGGTTTCGGCTCTTCCTCTCCTGCCGGGCACTGAGCGGGTTCCCCGGGGCACGGGCAGACCCCGAGAGCTCCAGCAGCGTTTGCACAGCGCTCTCAGGGATGCACAGGGTGGGATTGATGAGGGGTCTGAGCAGGGCCAGGGGCTGCACTGGATCATCCTCACGGCTCCTTCCAGCTCAGGATATTCCGTGATCCCCCCTCGATCTGCAGCCCTGGCTCCCACTCCAAGCTTTCCCCAATAGTGTCTCGTTCCACCCCAAAACTGGGAGCCCTGGAACTCTGCTGGGATCTTGCCTGTCCTGGCACTGCTTTTCGTGCCAAACTCACCAATTTGTCCCTGACTTTCCTGACTTCTGCTGCAGGCAATGGCTGCAGGTGCTGCTTTGCTTTGCTTCTGGCTTTTCCAGAGAGAAATGCTGCTCCCTCACTGAATTCCTCCTCCTCCTCCTCCTCCTCCTCTGTTCATTCCCTTGAGATAATTTTTTCAACCACCCACTTCCTGAGGGCCAAACCCAGGGATTTAAGTGGGAATGGGACACAGCACGGGGCAGGAGCAGCCTGGCATCACTGATGGTGCTGCTGAATGACCAAGTCCTGGGAAAATGAGGAGAAATCCAGGAGGTGGGAGACACCCTGAGCCAGCGATGTGGGTGTTGAAAATAGGAATAACCCAAGTGCTGGCCTCACTCCCTACCTGAAACCAGGTGTGACTGACCCCACAGGCAGCCCGGAGCTGGCAAACTGCCCAAATTCCTCAAATCCCGGGTGTTTTGGGCTGGGGGCAATGGCAGCTCCCGTGGCGCTCGGGTACTCACCCAGCTCGCAGCCAGGGACGGGTTTGGTGGGCATGGCTCCTGCAGCACCCGCTGGATCCCGGGGCAGCGTCTGCCTCGCTCCCCAGCCCTGACCCCTCCTTATTTAAGGGGTGACCCCTCCCTCCCTCCCCTCCGCCCAGAGCAGAGTTCCCGAGGAAGCTCCGAGGCACCTCAAAGGCTGCGGCATCTCCCAATCGCTAATTAACCGCTCATTAAGGCGCTTTGATGCGGCCCCACGGGGGCTCGGCGGGCCGGACTCTGCTCGGGCAGCCCCGGTACGTGCGGCCGGGACCGTCCCGCGCCATCGATCCGCCCTTATCGGAGCCCGGGGCCGGCCTGACCCCCTTCCCAGCGAGCTGCCGACAAATGGAACAGCTGAGCGAGCAGCACCGGGGCACGGGGGAGGGCACGGAGCCGCGTGGCCGCCGCCACGTCCCGGCTGGAGAGAGGGAAAAGCGTTCCCGAGGATTCCCGGGACGCGCAGAGCCTGAGCCGGGACGTGGCTCGGGAATTCCTGAGGAGCTGCGGCTGTTCCCGAAAATCCTTGGGCAATGTTTGTTCCGGCAGCTGGAATGAGGAAAACAAACATGAGCCACACCAGCGGGGCTGAGGGCACAGCCGCTTCGGCTGCCCGGGACAGGCGGAGGGTCCCGCCCGGGGCCCCGGGAGGCCCCGGGATGGAGCTCGGGGGGTCCCGGGAGGCCCCGGGATGGAGCTCGGGGGGTCCCGGGAGGCCCAGGCGGGGCAGGAGGCACCGGGATGGAGCTCGGGGGGTCCCGGGAGGCCCCGGGATGGAGCTCGGGGGGTCCCGGGAGGCCCCGGGATGGAGCTCGGGGGGTCCCGGGATGGAGCTCGGGGGGTCCCGGCCTCCCGCCTGCCCGGGGACAGCGGCAGCTCCTGCACGGTCCGCCGAGGGCTGGGAAGGGGTTTAAACCCCGGTGAGGCGGGAGGAGGATCGCGGTCACCGACTGTCCCAGCGCAGAACCGGCAGCGGGGCCGGAGCCGGCCCGAAGGCGGGCCCGGTTCGGCTGAGGAGAGCCCGGTCCCGCCGGGGGGAACGGAAAGGGAGCGGGCTCGGGCCCCACCCGGAGCCCCCGGCACAGCGGCACTTCCGGCGCCGCAGCCAATCAGCGCTCAGCGCCCCACGTGACCGCCGCCTGTCACCCGCCAAGATGGCGCTGTCCAGGGTGGCGGCCCGTGGGGGGCTCTGGCGCCTCGGCCCCGCCGCCCTGAGCCCCCCTCGGGGGCGGATGCAGCTGCAGCTCGCCCTGGGCGTGTCCAGGTGAGCAGGGACCCCCGCGGGGCAGCCAAGTCCCTCAGCACCGGCCAGGACACGCCCCACTCAGGGAGACCCAACTCCTGACGCAGCCCCGACCCCCCAAACAGCGACCGCAGCCCCGACCCCTCCCAACACCGACGGCAGCCCCCGCTAAATACCGACCGCAGTTGTGATCCCTCGCCAAATCCCCTTTCCCTCTGCCCCCCTCGTCCTCTCCGGTTACCCCCGGTCCTGGCCGTGTCCCCCGCCCGTTCCCCAGCCCTCGGTGCCCCCCCCGTTATCGCACAACATTTCCACTACACCGGCGCCGTTCCCTCCCCGGTACCACGCGTTTCCACCCTCCCCAACCCCCGTCCCTTACCCGGCACGGGAATCCTGGAGTCACCCGGGGCCCCTCAATCCCCCCGGAGCCCGGTTCGCGGTCCCGGAGCGGTCCCGGCTCTCCCGCTCCGCCTCTCCGGGGCCGTCGGGAGCCTCAGACGCGGCCGGAGCTGCGGGGCCGCCGGGCTCAGGTGCGTTCTCAGCCGCGCAGGTCCCAGGTGCGCTCGCTCTCCTCCCGCGCCGCCTCCCGCGCCCTCGTGGCCGCCGTGGCCGCCGCAGCCCGGCGGGTCAGCGCCAGGTACGAGCGGTACCTGGAGAGGAGCTTCCCCAGGTTCTATCTCCTGTACAGCACCTTCAAAACAGGCGAGTCCCGGCTGGGAAGTGCTAAAAAGCGGGTCCGAGAGAGGGTGGGGTGTCCCAGGAGGGAGGAGCTGAGGGGAGAGTCCCGGTCTCCAGAAGGAGAACGCATTTTGGAGCGGGGGCAGTGGCTGCACCGCCCGGGGTGGAATCAGCACCTGAGGGAGCTCTGGCCCTGCAGGAATCCAGGCGCTTTTCCTGGAGGCCAAGGAGATCAGGAGGATCAAATCCAAGATGTCTCAGCAGCGGCTGAGCTCGCAGCAGCTCCCGTACCGGGAGATGGAGCGGCTGCGCCAGGTGAGCGGGGGGCTGCTGCAAATCCTCTGTGCCACCTCCCCTGCCTCTGCCTCTCCCTGCTGCAAATCCTCTGTGCCACCTCCCCTGCCTCTCCCTGTGCTGCAAATCCTCTGTGCCACCTCCCCTGCCTCTCCCTGTGCTGCAAATCCTCTGTGCCACCTCCCCTGCCTCTCCCTGTGCTGCAAATCCTCTGTGCCACCTCCCCTGCCTCAGAGCAGAGTCTGGGAGCTGCAGCCAGCACGGGCTGGGCAGTTCTGGGCAGTTTGGGGAGGTTGGTGTGAGCTGCTGACCCAGTTCTGGGGAGTTTGGGGAGTTTGGGGAGGTTGGTGTGAGCTGCTGACCCTGTTCCCTGCTCTCCTGCTGGGGCAGTTCCGCAGGGACGTGCTCAAGGCCATTCCCATCGGGATCATCGCCATCCCCCCCTTCGCCAACTTCCTGGTCATTGTCCTGATGTGAGTACTGAGCCCTGGGGTCCCTGATTCCCAAATTCTCTGCATGGAAATCTGGGGATTTTTGGAGAATCTCTGTAAGGAGCTGAGTGCTGCACTGGCAATCGCAGCTCCTGGGACTGGCATCCCAGCCAGAGAAATAGTGGGGTCAATTAAAATAATGTAATAAAATAAATAATAATCATATTGTTTAATAGCATAATAAAAAATAATAATAATAAATATTAATACACAATAATAAAAATAAAATAAAAACTTCTGGGATTTTGCAGTTCTGCCCATCCCACCCTTCCCCCCTGGCCTCAGTTAATGTCGTTATCTGTGGCCTCAGCTCAGAGGGGCCCTGGGGGATGAGGATCTGCAGGAGGACAGATCCCCACAGGAGGCCTGGGCCAGGCTGGATCTGTGGGCTCGAGGGGATGAGGATTGACCAGGCTGAGTGCAGGTCCTGCCCTTGGCTCAGCATGGCCCCATGGAATGTTCCAGGCCAGGGAAAGAGCAGCAGGAAAGGACCTGGGGGGCTGGGTGTGAGCTCAGGTGGGCAGGGAGGCCACAGGCACCTGGCTTGTGTCAGCCACAGCGTGGCCACGGGGCCAGGGCAGTGCCCATCCCACTGTGCTGGGCACGGCTGAGGCCCCAGCCTGGACCTGGGGACAGTTTTGGGTCCCCAGTGCAGGACAGGGAGGGGCTGGAGCTGGGAATGGGGCTGGGAATGGGGCTGGGAATGGGCTGGGAAGGAGCTGGGAATGGGGCTGGGAATGGGGCTGGGAATGGGGCTGGGAATGGGGCTGGGAATGGGGCTGGGAATGGGCTGGGAATGGGGCTGGGAATGGGCTGGGAATGGGGCTGGGAATGGGGCTGGGAATGGGCTGGGAATGGGGCTGGGAATGGGGCTGGGAATGGGCTGGGAATGGGGCTGGGAATGGGGCTGGGAATGGGCTGGGAATGGAGGTGGGGAAGGGGCTGGGAATGGAGCTGGGAATGGAGCTGGGGAAGGGCTGGGAATGGAGCTGGGAATGGAGCTGGGAATGGGGCTGGGAATGGAGCTGGGAATGGGGCTGGGGAATGGGGCTGGAGCACTGGGAGAGGCTGGGGGATGTGAGGAGGCTCAGTCTGGAGGAAAGGAGGCTCAGGAGGGACCTCCTTGCTCTCCACAGCTCCCTGACAGGAGAGGGCAGCCAGGTGGGGTCAGGCTGTGCTCCCAGGTGACAGGACCAGAGGAAATAGCCTTGAGGGGAGGTTTAGGTTGGATTTTTGGGAAACTTCCTCATGGAAAAGGCAGTCCTGTCTTGGCACAGACTTCCCAGGACACAGGGGATCCCCATTCCTGGGAGGGTGGGATTTCACAGCTGAGTGCATGTGGCACTTGGGGACATGGTCAGTGGTGGCTTTGGCAGCGCTGGGCTTGGTGACCACGGACTTCTCCAGCCTTGATGATTCCCCGATTCCTTTGGGAACGATCACCAGCAGCTCCTGGGTTAAACTGTGCTGCCCCTTGGCCTCTTCCCACAGCCTGGAGCCCGCCTGAGCTGCCATTCCCTCCCTGAATCCCCATCTCCTGCCTCTTCCCAGGTATTTCTTCCCACGGCAGCTCCTGATCCGTTACTTCTGGACGCCCAAGCAGCAGCTGGAGTTCCTGGACGCGTACGACCGCATCCGCAGGGACTCGTACCGGGACGTGCTGCGGAGCCTGGCGCTGGCAGCGCGCTCCCTGCCCGAGCCCCAGCCCCGGCAGCTCCTGCAGCAGCTCTGTGCCCAGGTCTGTCCCCTCCTGCTGCCACCCCTGGGCGCTGTGGGAGGTGTTGTCACCTGTCAGAGGTGTCACCTGCACCCCTGGGGCTCCTGCAGGTGCAGGGAGGTGCTCGGCCACACCTGGCCCAGCTCTTGGCCGTGAGGAGTTTGTTCTCTGGGTCTCTGCTGGCGCTGAACAGGCTCCAGGTGGATCATGTGGTGAGTTCAGCTCGGTCCAGGTGTGTCCCAAAACCACTCCAGGTGCAGCTGAAAAGCTGCAGGGGGTCCTGGGTTCATCCCCACAGCAGGTGAGGGGGGCTCAGGTGAGATCCCACCTGCAGTGCTGCCTCCAACTGTGGGGTCCCCAACATTAGAGGGATGTGGAGCTGCTGAGAATTCATCCAGAGGAGGATTTGGGGAAGGAATTCCTCCCTTTGAGGGTGGGAATGCACTGGGAGGGATTTCCCCGTCCCTGGAAGTGTTTGAGGCCAGGTTGGACGGGACTTGGAGCCACGTGGGCACGTGGGGATGCCTGAATGGGTCCCAGGCCTGTTCTAGGAGGGCTTGGACATGTCCCAGGTGCCTTCCTTGTCCTCCTCAGAGAGCCCTGAGCCAGGTGCTGTTCCTGACCCCACATTTACCGGCCTTTTTCCTGCGGCACCGGCTGCGGAGCCACGTCCTGGAGATCCGACACCTGGACCGTGCCCTGCTGCAGCTGGGCCTGGGGCAGCTCTCTGAGGAGGAGCTGCGAGCGGTGAGGACACCTCAGCACACCCGGCCTGGCCTTGTGTCACCTCAGGTGTCACCAGCACGGCCTTGGGCCACAAGGTTGCTCTGTTGTGGGGAAGTGTTTTCCACGCTGGGATCACGCTGGGATGTGTGAGGAGTTCCTCACTTCTCTTCCCCTCCTTGAGGGGGATCCTGGTGTGGTGCTGGAGTTCTGTGTGTCCATCCCTGCCTGTGTCTGTCTCCCCAGGCCTGTTACCTGCGGGGGCTGAACTCCACTCACCTGGGCCAGGCCGAGTGCCGGGCGTGGCTGGAGCAGTGGCTCAGGCTCTCCTGTGAGCTCCAAGGTACCTCTGCAAGGGGATCCGCAGCCAAAAGCCTTCTCCAGGCACAGGGAGTGTCACTCCTGGGGGGTTCTGGGCTGCTGGGGGGGATTTTGTCCCCATCTGGCTTCACACAGAGTTCTGTACAGAGCCTGTGCCCGGGTGTCCCTGTCCTGCAGATCTCTGGTGACAGATTGCAGCTCCAAGGAAAGGAAAACAGGAGAGGGATGGAAATGTG
The DNA here is from genome assembly GCA_032357785.1 of Periparus ater. Taxonomy (NCBI): domain Eukaryota; kingdom Metazoa; phylum Chordata; class Aves; order Passeriformes; family Paridae; genus Periparus; species Periparus ater. Next base: position 836,229 of record CM063637.1, read on the forward strand.
GGACCAGGAGCCCTGTGCTCCCCCCATGCCCATCCCAGTGTCCCCAACCTGCCATGTTCCTATCCCAGTGCTGCCCAGTCCACCCAGAAACCCCAAAGTGCCCACCCCAGCACCCCCAGTGTCCCCCAGTGTCCCCAGGGCCCACCCCAGTGCCCCCAGTGTCCCTGTGCCCACCCCAGCACCCCCAGTGTCCCCAGTGCCCACCCCAGCACCCCCAGTGCCCCCAGTGTCCCCCTGTGGCCACCCCAGCACCCCCAGTGTCCCCCAGTGCCCACCCCAACTCTCCCAGTGTCCCCCAGTGCCCACCCCGGCACCCCCAGTGTCCCCCAGTGCCCACCCCAGCATCCCCAGTGCCCACCCCAGCACCCCCAGTGTCCCTCTGTGCCCACCCCAGCACCCCCAGTGTCCCCCAATGTCCCCCAGTGCTCACCCCAGCCCTCCCAGTGTCCCCCAGTGCCACTCCCATGCCAGTCCCAGCTCTCCCAGTATACCCAGTGCCTGTCCCAGTCTCTTACCCTCCTCCTATTCCATTGCAGCCTCGGAAGCGTCTCTGCTGGCCCACAGCATGGTCCTACTGTCCCTCAACTCCAGCCGGCCCCCGGCGTGACAGCCCCGGCCCCCGAGCCCTGTGGGATGGAGGGGTGGCAGCTGCGTGTCCCTCACCTCAGCCTTGTGATTCCCAGCCCAAAACTCAGCTTTGGCTGAGCTGTGCTGGGCGTTCCCTTCCCTTGGAGCCCTCGGAGTGGCGGCTGTGAGGCCGAGCACAGCCAGGAGAGGTTGTTCCAGTAATTAAGTGCACCTCATTATGGGAGAGAGCTGCTCCCTGAGCTGGGGATGTTCCTGTGGGATCTGCTCCGTGTTTCCCATGGGATTTGGTGGCTGGGACTCCTTGCTGGAGGGTTTTTCCTCTGTTTCTTTTCTCTGCTGCACAGTCTTAAATGTCACAGCCCGCCCTCAGGGGTTGAGATGAACCCTCGAATTCCCCCCTGGAGCCTCCCAGATCCCTGTGGGCCCTTGCTGAGAGCTTTGTGGGGTGCTGGCTTTGGCTGCAGGAGGTGTTTTGGGGAGTGCTCGGGGCTGGGGGTGCCGCTGCTCGCTCAGGGGTGGGAAGGGCCGAGTGGGGGATCCCAGGACTGCACCCCCCAAATTCAGCCTCATTGAAGCCCCTTAAACCTTCATTTCCCACTCCAGGGACTTGGAGGGTTAAACCCCAACCCTGCCCTGCACGGGGAATTCCTGCTGGCAAAGTGAATTCACCCCAAACTTGGGAGCTTTATCAAAGCCCAAAGGAATTGGTGGCTCCAGTGCCTTTGGGGGGGCTCTCAGTGGCTCTGTGTCCCCTCGAGGGGTCATGGGGACACCTGCAAAGTTTCCCTTCTGAAGCGAATTTGGGGTATAAAGGGGTAGGAGCCATCCCCACTTCCTGCTGGTTTTTGTGAATTTCAGAGCCCCCCTTGAGGAATTCACCACTGGGGGGTATTTAACTCATTTTCAGTCACAGCTCACATCTAATTTACCCATTTGTTCTCTTTCTCCACTTAAATATTCCACTTAGAGCATTATTCAGGAAAAAGAGTGGGCACAGCTGGAAAAAAGATAATATTGAGGAGAAGCTTTGGAATCACAAAGTTAGGGAAAGTAAAAATGAAAAATCCAATGGGAGCTTGGAGGTATTGAAGGAGACATCTGGGTTTTGGGAGGCAGGGGGACTCAAGCATCAGGATCAACCAGGATCTGGTGTTTGTGTGGATTAAATCCAATAAAAATTATATTAAAATGCAAAGATACCCTTGGGTTGCAGCAGTAACATTGAAATATGGGTGAAAATAGAATAATTCTGGTAGTTTTTGTATTTGGGGAAGCACCATGAGGCTCCAGCTGGGGTCAGATCTGGAGTCACCCCCTCCAGGACACGGGGATGGGGGAGCAGGGGATCTGTGGGGTGAAAAATACAGGAACAGAGGGACTTTGACCCCCGTGTCACCCTCAATCCTGTGTCACCCTCAATCCTGTGTCACCCTTCAATCCTGTGTCACTCTTCAATCCTGTGTCACCCTTCAATCCTGTGTCACTCTTCAATCCTGTGTCACCCTCAATCCTGTGTCACCCCCTCAATCCTGTGTCACCCCCTCAATCCTGTGTCACCCTCAATCCTGTGTCACTCTTCAATCCTGTGTCACCCTCAATCCTGTGTCACCCTGCAATCCTGTGTCACCCTCAATCCTGTGTCACCCTCAATCCTGTGTCACCCTTCAATCCTGTGTCACCCCCCAGCCCTTTGTCAGCCCCCCAGTCCTGTGTCACCCCCAGTCCCGTGTCACCCCCAGCCCTGTGTCACCCTCAATCCTGTGTCACCCCCTCAATCCTGTGTCACCCCCCCAGTCCTGTGTCACCCTCAATCCTGTGTCACCCCTCAGCCCTGTGTCACCCCCCAGTCCTGTGTCACCCCCTCAATCCTGTGTCACACCCCCAGCCCCCTGTCACCCCCAGCCCTTTGTCACCCCCCTGCCCCGTGTCACCCCTCAGTCCGGTGTCACCCCTCAGTCCGGTGTCACCCCACCCTGGGGTCACCCCGGCTGTGGGGTCGGGGGTCGGTGTCCTTGTTCCTGCGGGTGCCCCGGGCCGTGCTGTCCCCGGGCCGGTGGCGATGTCCCCGGGCTGCCGGTGGCTCCGGGCCGGGCGGGCCTTGGTCCTGCGGGGGCTGTGCCGGTGCCGGTGCCGGTGCCGGTACCGGGGAAGGCCGGGCGGGCCGTGTTCCTGCGGGGGCTGTGCCGGTGCCGGTATCGGTGCCGGTACCGGGGGAGGCCGGGCGGGCCGTGGCCGTGGCTGAGCGGCTGCTGCTGCTCCGCAGGGCCGGCTCGGACCGGTGGCAGCTGCGGCTGCCCGGGGACCCCCCCTGGGCGCGCCCCTGCTTTGTCCCCGCCGCTGAGCGAGGAACAGCCCGGGAACAGCGAGACCCCGACCCGGGAACCCCACGGGTGAGGAGGGGCGGGGGGCACGGGCTGGGGCCGGGGGGCTGGCAGGGGTTGGGGGGCACTGGGAGTTCAGGGTGAGGCTGGGGGCACACTGGGGCTGGGGACACCTCTGGGGGCATCTTTGGGGACACCTTTGGGGGCATCTTTGGGGACCCAGGGCTCAGAAGCGCCCGTGAGGGACCCAAAGGGCTGGGGAGCACGGGGACACAGCGGGCAGTGGGGGCACTGGGGATGCACTGGGGACACTGGGAGCACTGGGGATGCACTGGGAGCACTGGGGACACTGGGGATGCCCTGGGGACACTGGGAGCACTGAGGACACTGGGAGCACTGGGGACACTGGGAGCACTGGGGACACTGGGGATGCCCTGGGGACACTGGGAGCCCTGGGGACACTGGGTACACTGGGAGCACTGGGGATGCCCTGGGGACACTGGGGATGCCCTGGGGACACTGGGGACACTGGGGACACTGGGAGCATTGGGGACACTGGGGACACTGGGAGCACTGGGAGCACTGGAGCTGCGGCCTGGGGCTGGGGCTGTGTGTGCCCCCAGCCTGCTGCACCGAGGGTTATTTTGGGTGGGTGGGTGCACTTCCCTTTGCCCCCCGGCCCGGGGGTGCCCGGTGCTGCTCACGGGAGGTCCCGGGTGTCCCCCCCCCCCCCGCCGGTCCCAGCAGGACACTGGGGTGACTGGGGTGACTGGGGTGACTGGGGGACCCCTCGGACCCCCCGTGCCCCCCGACCCGCTCCCCTCGGAGCCCCCCCGCCCTTGGCACCCTCCTGCACCCCCATTCCCCAATGTCACCCCTGCACCCCCCAGTGCCCCCCAGTGCCCCCCAGTGCCGCCCCCGCCGGGGCAGCGGAGGAAGGGGGGGGGGGGGGAGAATTTGGGGGGACCGAGCTGAGGAATTGGGGGCGGGGGACAGGGCAGGGGGCCGGGGGGGGCACAGGGGGGCACTCCCCTGAACATCCAGTTCAGGTCCTGCCCTCCCCGGGTGCCCCCCCCGGTACCGGCTGGGCCCCCCCTGCAGCTTTTGGGCTCCCGGGAGCGGCACCGGGACCCCGAGAGCGGCACCGGCTCCTGGAAACCCTCCCGGCGGCAGCGGGCACGGGTGGGCACGGGGGACCGACCCCGAAACCGGGGGCGGTACGGGGACCCCGAAACCGGGGGGGGCACGGGGGAACCCCGAAACTGGGGGGGCACGGGGACCCTGAAACCGGATGGGCACGGGGGGAGCCCGAAACCGGGGGGGCACGGGGGGAGCCCGAAACCGGATGGGCACCGGGAGCCCCAAACCGGGGGGGGCACGGGGGACCCCGAAACCGGGGGGGGCACGGGGGGAGCCCCGAAACTGGGTGGGCACGGGGACCTCGAAACCGGGGGGGGCACGGGGGACCCCGAAACTGGGGGGGCACGGGGACCCTGAAACCGGATGGGCACCGGGAGCCCCAAACCGGGTGGGCACGGGGGGAGCCCCGAAACTGGGTGGGCACCGGGAGCCCCAAACCGGGGGGGCACGGGGGGAGCCCCAAACCGGGTGGGCACGGGGGGACCCTGAAACCGGGTGGGCACGGGGGCAGAGGTACCGAGAGATTTTTGTCGAGGCTTTGCTGGAAGCAGCAGCGCTCCTGATCCGCTCCCATCCCTCCCTCCCTGCATCCTCCTGGTTCTGCTCCCCTCATCTCCTCAGGCACCAGGAGCTGCTCTCCAGGGGTTTCCCACCATCCTTCTTTCTCCTCCTCTCTTCTGCGATTTTAATTTAATTTAATTTAATTTAATTTAAAGCGGATTTTAAATCGGGGGAATAATGATTCTCCTTCCTCAGCTCAAGGCCGGAGCTCAGCTGAGCACTCCTGGCTGGGCTCTCTGGGCAGGGGCTCTCCTGGAATTCTGCCTTCGGAACAAAGCCCCACCCCTGCCCCAGCTGGCAGCACATTTTGGAGATGAGGAATGCTGGAAAAAACCTGCTCAGCAGTTACAGCACACTCACAATGCAGTTCTTATCAACTTTATTTTTTTATTCTATCTCTTAAAAATTATTAATAAAATGAAAAATATCAAATTAACCAAGTATCTGTGAGGTTCTTCAACATCATTCCCCAAGCAAAAAACAGAACAGAAAACAGCAAAAGGAAACTTCATCCATAAAACCATCTCCACCCACCCCAAAAACCATCTCCACCCACCCCAAAAACCATCTCCACCCACCCCCAAAAACCATCTCCACCCACCCCCAAAAACCATCTACACCCACCCCAAAAACCATCTACACCCACCCCAAAAACCATTTACACCCACCCCAAAAACCATCTACACCCACCCCAAAAACCATCTCCACCCACCCCCAAAAACCATCTCCACCCACCCCAAAAACCATCTACACCCACCCCCAAAACCCCCCAAAGTCCATCTCATCTGATCACATCTAATTTAATTTAATCATCTACCACCTATCACCTATCATCTCAAATCTATCATCGATCAATCATCTATCATTTATAATTTATCATTTATCACTCACCTATCATCTACCACCTATAATTTATCATCTATCAATCTATCAATCACCTATCAATCATCTATCAATAATCTATCAATCACCTATCTATCATCTATTGATCATCTATAAATCACCTATCTATCATCTATAAATCACCTATTGATCATCTATCGATCATCTACCATCTACATCATTCCCCAAGTAAAAAACAGAACATAGCAAAAAGAAACCTCACCCATAAAACCATCCACACCCACCCCCAAAGCCCCTCCTAAATCTAATCTAATCTAATCTAATCTAATCTAATCTAATCTAATCTAATCTAATCTAATCTAATCTAATCTAATCTAATCTAATCTCCTGTCTCTATTATTATTATTATTAAATCTCTATTAGATCTAAGTGGGCCAGAGGGTCCCAATCTATGACATCCCCATCAGGCAAAGAGGCCTGGATGTTTTCAGCCCCCTGCTCCACAGAAATGTTGTTGGAGAGGATCTCTTCGATCTCCTCGTTCCAGGCAGCCTCCAGGAAAGCCGTGGCCATCAGGGTTTCATCCAAGCCCAGCTCGCTGGGGTTGGGCTCGGGGAAGTTTTGCTGCTGCTCTTGGGGCCAGCCCAGGAGCTGCCCCTCTGCACTGGGTGAGTCCAGGGGGAAGGTTCCGGGCTGGCTGGAAGGGGAGAGCTGCAGCTGCTCAGGAGCAGAGAAGTCTCCTTGCTCCAGGAAGGGGCCGAGCAGAGCTTCCCAGTCAGTGAAACCCTTCAGCTCGGTCAGCTCGCCCGGCTCCTCCTGGCTCTCGGATTCACAGCTGGGAACACAAGAGGCCTCAGCCGGTGGTGTGGGCCAGGGCTGCTCGCTCTGCTGCTCCTCTTGGTTCTCCACGGGATCCGGCTTCTGGCTGCTTTCAAAGTCCTCAAACTCCTGCAGCAGCCGCTGCAGCTCCGTGCCGACCTCCAGGCTGTTCTGGGAGCTGCAGGCCGAGGCTGCTGGGCTGGGGACGCTCGGTGCTCCTGGCTGGGCTCCTCTGCCGGAGGCTGGTGGGATGTGCTCTGTGAGAGCCCTGCTCCCTTTGGAGGTGCTGTCCTTGAGCCACTCGGCGTATTGGGGGTGAAGCTTCCAGAAGGCTCCTCTGCCCGGCTCCCCCTTCTCCCGGGGCACCTTGACGAAGCGCTTGTTGATGCACAGGTTGTGCCGGATGGCGCTCTGGATGCAAAACAGAACAAACCCAAGCCCTAAAGTCCTGCCAGTGGCACCCAGCACGGCCAGGGGCCCGAGCTGTGGGGGCTGGAGGCTGTGCCAAGAGCCCTGGGCAGCCCAGCCAGGGCTCCAGAGCTGCTCCTACCTGCCAGCTGGGGTGGGCACGGCGGAAATAGCTGAAGTTGTCCCTGATCCACTTGCAGATGTCTGCCAGGGTGAGCTTGGGCTTCTCGCTGGCTTCCATGGCCATGCAGATGAGGGTGGCGTAGGAGTAGGGTGGCCTGACGTGCGGGTTGGTTCTGTAGTCGATGTTCTCCGGGAGCGGAGGGGTCCAGGCCTGGGGCAGGGTCACGGGCACCGAGCGGGCGGAGGAGGAGGAGGAAGATGGAGCGCGGGGAATGTCGATGTAGTGGCAGAGCTCCTCCGAGGTCAGGGGAAATCCCGGGCACTGGAAATCCACCAGGCTCACCAGGTTCTCCCAGATGCTGCAGCGATCCTCGGGGTCCTGGGGGATCGGGGCCAAGCCGATGTGGGCACCGGTGAGGTTGGCGAGCCACATCAGGTCTGGCTCTCCTGCACGCTGCTCCTCCTCGCTGGAGCCCGGCTGTCCCTGAGCTCCGAGCTCGGGGCTGGAGCACCCCATGCCCTGGCTCTGGGCAGAGCTCACGTCAAGGGACTCAACGGACGGGGCAGAAGCTGCAGGAAGGAGAGACAAAGAAAGGCTTGAGGTTCTGCAGCCACCGCCCGGCACCCGGCCAGGGCTGAGCCTGGCTGAGAACCATCCCTGGGGCGGTGACACCTGGCCCGGGGGGCTTCAGCAGCCCTGAGCCTCGGGGAAAATTCCCTGTGAGCCTCGGGGAAAATTCCCTGTGAGCCTCGGGGAAAATTCCCTGTGAGCCTCGGGGAAAATTCCCTGTGAGCCTCGGGGAAACTCCCGGTGAGCCTCGGGGAAACTCCCGGTGAGCCTCGGGGAAACTCCCTGTGAGCCTCGGGGAAAATTCCCTGTGAGCCTCGGGGAAAACTCCCGGTGAGCCTCGGGGAAACTCCCGGTGAGCCTCGGGGAAAATTCCCTGTGAGCCTCGAGGAAACTCCCGGTGAGCCTCGGGGAAAATTCCCTGTGAGCCTCGGGGAAAATTCCCTGTGAGCCTCGGGGAAAACTCCCGGTGAGCCTCGGGGAAACTCCCTGTGAGCCTCGGGGAAAATTCCCTGTGAGCCTCGAGGAAACTCCCGGTGAGCCTCGAGGAAACTCCCGGTGAGCCTCGGGGAAACTCCCGGTGAGCCTCGGGGAAAATTCCCGGTGAGCCTCGGGGAAAACTCCCGGTGAGCCTCGAGGAAACTCCCGGTGAGCCTCGAGGAAACTCCCGGTGAGCCTCGGGGAAACTCCCGGTGAGCCCCGTGCCCCGGTGCCACCCACGGCCCGCCGAGCTGGCACTGCCCAGAGGGGTTTTGGGCATAGAAAGAATGAAAGAACTCAACATCCCCTCCCCACCCTTAAAGAACACAAATCCAGCCCTGCCCTCCCACCGAGCGTGGTTGTTTCTCACACCTGTCACAGGTAACAGGACGGGGATCTCGGGGTCCAACACCTCGACCCTAAAGACCCTAAAATCCCATCCCCTCCCGTCCATCCTATCCCATCCCGGCCACCCTCGGTTTGATGCTGTTTGCCCTTTATCCCTTCCCCCGGTCCCCAAAACCAACCGGATTCGGGTGCGAGCTCAGGGGGCGATCCCAGGCACAGCATCCCCGGAGCGAGCTGCAGCCTCGGGGCAGGGGCGCTGCTCTGGCTGCGGAGCGGGGCTGCAGAACCGGAACGCGGCTTTTGGGCCGGGAGAAAGAGAAAAAACAACGAGAGAGAGGGAGAAGCGAGAGAACAGCGGCTGCTGCTGCTCCGGCTGCGGCTGCGGGAGCGCTGCGGAACCCCCGGCACGAGGGGACGCGGCCGTTTGGAACCGGGGGCTCGCGGGGCTCCCGGGGAACCGGCGGCGCCACGTTTGGAACGGGGGGCTCGTGGGGGCTCGTGGGGGCTCGTGGGTGCTCCCGGGAACCGGCAGCGCCCCATTTGGAACGGGGGGCTCGCGGTGGGTCCCGGGGAACCCGCGGTGCCACGTTTGGAACGGGGGGCTCGTGGGGGCTCGTGGGGGCTCCCGGGAACCGGCAGCGCCCCATTTGGAACGGGGAGCTCGCGGTGGCTCCCGGGGAACCGGCGGTGCCACGTTTGGAACGGGGGGCTCGTGGGGGCGAGCCTCGTTTGGAGCTCACGGTGGCTCCCAGGACCGGGCATTTCCCAGTTTGGGGCTCACGGTGGCTCCCTGGACCGGGCATTTCCCAGTATGGAGCTGATGGTGACTCCCAGGACCGGGCATTTCCCAGTTTGGGGCTCCCAGGACCGGGCATTTCCCAGTTTGGGGCTCCCAGGACCGGGCATTTCCCAGTTTGGGGCTCACGGTGGCTCCCAGGACCGGGCATTTCCCAGTTTGGGGCTCTCGGTGGCTCCCAGGACTGGGCATTTCCCAGTTTGGGGTTCACAGGGGCTCCCAGGACCGGGCATTTCCCAGTTTGGGGCTCCCAGGACCGGGCATTTCCCAGTTTGGGGCTCCTAGGGGCTCCCAGGACCGGGCATTTCCCAGTTTGGGGCTCCCAGGACTGGGCATTTCCCAGTTTGGGGCTCCCAGGACCGGGCATTTCCCAGTTTGGGGCTCCCTGGACTGGGCATTTCCCAGTTTGGAGCTCAGAGGGGCTCCCTGGACTGGGCATTTCCCAGTTTGGGGCTCCCAGGACCGGGCATTTCCCAGTTTGGGGCTCCCAGGACTGGGCATTTCCCAGTTTGGGGCTCCCAGGACCGGGCATTTCCCAGTTTGGGGCTCCCTGGACTGGGCATTTCCCAGTTTGGAGCTCAGAGGGGCTCCCTGGACTGGGCATTTCCCAGTTTAGGGCTCCCAGGACTGGGCATTTCCCAGTTTGGGGCTCCCTGGACTGGGCATTTCCCAGTTTGGAGCTCCCTGGACTGGGCATTTCCCAGTTTGGGGCTCTCTCCAGGCTCAGTTTGGGGTTTCTCTGCCCAGCGGCTCCTGGGACATTCCCTGGCAGCGTTCAGGAACACAGAATCACAAAATAATTTTATAAAGGTGCTTTATTAAGAGCTCTGGGTGTCAGGGCTACACAGACCCAAATCTGACCCCACTTGGCTTTGAGTTGAACATGTTTTTATATTCCATTGTTATATAATTTACATATTAATTATTAAACTTACATTGTTCTATTGAATGCATTGATTTTACCCAAACATGGATTTCTTGTGATCCCCCTCAAACCCCTAACTTGTTCCTCATGATTCTGTAAACAATAATTATGTCTAATCACATCTAACAATTATATTATTTATCATATATTGACCACACAGGTGCAGTTTCAGCTGATCTTAGCAAGCCCAAGGCCCAACATTTCCCAGGGCCTTCTTTGCCCAGGGCTTGCCAAGGCTGATTTTCTTTCTAACTCCCCGAATTTTCTATGATTTTAAAATCTTTTAGTGTCACCCTGAGCCCCCTGAGCCCCTCTGGCTCTCTGCAGCCCCTCTGCCGTCCCTCAGCCCCTGCAGGAGCTGCAGCCTGAGCGGCTCAGGAGGGAGGAAATGTGGATTTGGGGAGAGCAGGAGCACAGAGAGAAACCCCTGGATGGGAAAGGAGAAGGGCTGAGACCCCGGGGCTGGGGGGCTCAAACCATCCTGCTGCCCTCTGGGTGCCCGGGGATGGTGCCAAAGGGTGTCCAGGGGTGCCCAGGGGTGCCCAGGGGTGTCCAGGGGTGCCTGGGGATGGTGCCCAGGGGTGCCCGGGGGTGCCCAGGGGTGCCCAGGGGTGTCCAGGTGTGCCCAGGGGTGGCCAGGGGTGGCCAGGGGTGGCCAGGGGTGCCCAAGGGTGTCCAGGGGTGCCCAGGGGTGTCCAGGGGTGCCCAGGGGTGTCCAGGGGTGTCCAGGGGTGTCCAGGGGTGTCCAGGGGTGCCTGGGGATGGTGCCCAGGGGTGCCCGGGGGTGCCCAGGGGTGCCCAGGGGGGTCCAGGGGTGTCCAAGGGTGTCCAGGTGTGCCCAGGGGTGCCCGGGGGTGCCCAGGGGGGTCCAGGGGTGTCCAAGGGTGTCCAGGGGTGCCCAGGGGTGCCTGGGGATGGTGCCCAGGGGTGTCCAGGTGTGCCCAGGGGTGCCCGAGGGTGCCTAGGGAGGTCCAGGGGTGCCTGGGGATGGTGCCCAGGGGTGTTCAGGGGTGCCTGGGGGTGCCCGGGGGTGCCCAGGGGCGTCCGGGGATGGTGCCCAGGGGTGCCCAGGGACCTGCTGTGCCCAGGTCTGTGCCCAGAGCCAGAGCTGTTCCCAGAGCTGTGCCCAGAGCTGTGCCCAGAGCTGTGCCCAGAGCTGTGCCCAGAGCTGTGCCCAGAGCCAGAGCTGTGCCCAGAGCTGTGCCCAGAGCCAGAGCTGTGCCCAGAGCTGTGTCCAGAGCTGTGTCCAGAGCCAGAGCCGTGCCCAGAGCTGTGCCCAGAGCTGTGTCCAGAGCCAGAGCTGTGCCCAGAGGTGTGTCCAGAGCTGTGCCCAGGGCTGTGCCCAGAGCTGTGCCCAGAGCCAGAGCTGTGCCCAGAGCTGTGTCCAGAGCCAGAGCCGTGCCCAGAGCTGTGCCCAGAGCTGTGCCCAGAGCCAGAGCTGTGTCCAGAGCTGTGTCCAGGGCTGTGCCCAGAGCCAGAGCAGTGCCCAGGGCTGTGCCCAGAGCTGTGCCCAGAGCTGTGCCCAGGGCTGTGCCCAGAGCCAGAGCTGTGCCCAGAGCCAGAGCTGTGCCCAGAGCCAGAACTGTGCCCAGAGCCAGAACTGTGCCCAGAGCTGTGCCCAGGGCTGTGCCCAGAGCCAGAGCTGTGCCCAGAGCTGTGTCCAGAGCTGTGCCCAGAGCTGTGCCCAGAGCTGTGCCCAGGGCTGTGCCCAGGGCTGTGCCCAGAGCCAGAGCTGTGCTCAGAGCTGTGCCCAGAGCCAGAGCTGTGCCCAGAGCTGTGCCCAGAGCTGTGCCCAGGGCTGTGTCCAGAGCTGTGCCCAGAGCTGTGCCCAGAGCTGTGCCCAGAGCCAGAGCTGTGCCCAGAGCTGTGCCCAGGGCTGTGTCCAGAGCTGTGCCCAGAGCCAGAGCTGTGCCCAGAGCTGTGCCCAGAGCCAGAGCTGTGCCCAGAGCCAGAGCTGTGCCCAGGGCCGTGCCCAGAGCTGTGCCCAGAGCCAGAGCTGTGCCCAGAGCTGTGCCCAGAGCCAGAGCTGTGCCCAGAGCAGTGCCCAGGGCTGTGTCCAGAGCTGTGCCCAGAGCTGTGCCCAGAGCCAGAGCTGTGCCCAGATCTGTGCCCAGAGCCGTGCCCAGCAGCCCTGCAGGCTCTGTCCTGCCCCACAGGCTCCCCCCCAGCCCTTGGGCTGCTCCCGGTGCCCCATCCCTGGCACCCGATGCCCCCACAGCCCTGAGGGTAAAGCTGGGGGGAGGGAGGGGCTGGCAGAGCCCAGAATTGAAGCATTGAAGGGATTTGTGTTTGTTGAAATCACAAGATCACAGGCAGAGGTTTGTAAGAGACAAACCCCCCTGACCCCTGAGCCCCCCTGCCCTCCCCAAGGGTCTCCCTGACCCTGCTGCCCCCAGCCCCTGCTGCTGCTTCATCCTCCTCACTTTGGAATGTGCTCACAGCTCCTCTCCTTGGCCAAGGAGCCGCTTTTGGACCCTCACCTTGGGCGGTCACGGTGAATTTCACGGCTTTTCCCCGCAGGCAGCTCCGTGGGCTGCAGCTGTGGGATTCTCACGGTGGGAACACAAAATTTGGGCTCCTGGGATTTTCCTCCTGGAACCTTTAGCACGGAGCCCTCCCCAGCGCTGTCCAGGCTGGATCCTTGTCCTGGTTTAGGGCAAATTTGGGAGAAAACCTCCAATGCCCCCTCCCCAGAAGCAAACCCAGGTGGGCCCTTTCTCCCACCCCCCAACCGGTTCGGGAAGAGATTTCTCTGAGAGAAATGAAAAAAAACCTGTTTATTTCACAGGCACAGCACGACCCAGCACAAAAATGAACAATACCAAATTACAAAACCTCTCACAGCTCTGAAGAGATGACAAATTCAGAGGGGCTCTTTCCTGTGGGTGTTTGCTCTGTTTTCAATCCCTCTGGAGCTGGAAAATGTCTCTGCCCGGGCTGGGCTCCCAAAAATCCGCGGGTGCAAACTCCAGGTGCTCCCAAAAATCCGCGGGTGCAAACTCCAGGTGCTCTCCTGAGTCCCCAGTGCAGAGCAGGTTGGATTTGTTCAAGGAAAAGGGAAAGAAAAGAGCCCAGAAGATCTCTCTGCTCCGGATATTTGGAAATCCAAGGGGATCTGTGTCCTGCTGTCTGTGCTGTAGTCAAAAAAAAAAGGCTCTGACAACAGATTTGGTGCTTCTTTTCCACTCACTTTTACTCTTAGATGAAGTTTTAAGGATATAAAACCTATTTCTGGGCTAGGTGGACGAATGGGGATAAAATTGAACATCACAATCAGCCCAGGACAATCCTGATTCCTGAATGAAGGCGTAGGAGGGGTCACGGAGCTGAGAAGGGAAGGGCAGGCACCGGGGTGGGTGGGGCGGTTCTGTAATAAATGGAATTGATTCGTGCTAATTAAATTGTTATTAAAGTTATTAGTTGATATTAAAATGATATCAAAGTTATTAATTGATATTAAAATGTAATTTGAGTTATTAATTGATATGAAAATGTTATTAAAGTTATTAATTGTTACTAAAATGTTATTGAAGTTATTAATTATATTAAAATGTTATTAAATTTATTAATTGATATTAAAATGTTATTAAAACTCTTAATTGTTATTAAAATGTTATTAAAGTTATTAATTGTTATTAAAATGTTATTAAAGTTATTAATTGTTATTAAAATGTAATTAAAGTTATTAATTGATATGAAAATGTTATCAAAGTTATTATTAGAAGTAATCACAAGAATCACTGTTGCAGATTGCACCCCTTTGCAGATGTTACCTGTTAAAATTGAGGTGCAGGATGCAGTTTGGAAGATCAGCGATGTCCCAAGATGAAAAAGGCCTTGAGATGGACAAAATTAGAATTACTTTAGGCATTGGGCCTAAAAACCAGTAAATATAAGAATAATTAGTAACTTAAATAACACACACACAAACCTGTAAGGTTATCCCAAGGACAACGAGGAAGAGGAAAAGCCTTCACCAAAAGACCCCAAAAGAAGCCCGAAGACCCCCAAGTGAGGCGTGAGCTGTGAGGAAAAGGGAGATAAAGTCAGAAAAATGGGAAATAGGAGGAAATTAACGAGAAACATTAATGAATATGTATAAACACACAGAATATAAGTTTAGCTTGAAGTGTTTTGTTTTATATGTGAGGTGGGGTGAGAAGCCCTCCCCCTACCCCTGGTTTGCTTGTGCTTTAATTATACTTAATTACTTAAGTATATTATACTTATATAATATATTTATTAAGTATATTAATATACACAATAAGTATATTATATAATATATTTATTAAGTATATTAATTATACTTAATTATAAAAATTATATAAATATATAAAATTAATATAAAAATTTTATATTAATATAAAATAATTGTATAAAATAAATATATAAAAAATAAAAATATAAAAAATAAAAATATAAAAATAAAAATATAAAAAATAAAAATATAAAAAATAAAAATATAAAAATAAAAATATAAAAAATAAAAATATAAAAAATAAAAATATAAAAAATATAAATATAAAAATATAAATATAAAAAATATAAATATAAAAAATAAAAATATAAAAAAATATAAAAATTATATATAAAAATTGTAATATTTTTTACTAAATTGTATTATTTTACTATACTGTATTCTTTTATACGGAATGACTATTCAATTTATTAAATTGTATTCATTTTATAATTAAACTGGTATTAACTCAAGGGACCTAATAGTCAAAATTCTGATTTAATTTCCAGCAGTTCCATGGGTGCATTGGCTCTGGAGGCAGCAGCAGCAGCTCTGTCCCTCTCTTTCTCTTTCTCTCATCTCACATTGGCCTGAGCTGGGTTTTGCCCGATGTTTTCCAGTTCTCAGCCGGACTCAGCGAGAAGGAAAAATCTCATTTATCTGCAGGGGGTTCCCGTGGCCTCTCTGCAAACGCGAGTTTGGATTCTCAAGGGGGGGATCAGCTCAACCTTCCCGTCCCGACCCGGCGGATTTGGGACCTTTTCCCATTTGGGTGCTCGCCTTGGGGGATTCAGGGACGAGCGAGGCGCGTTCGCTTCCTCTGCAGGTGCACAGCGGCATCGTGCGGTTCTTGTGATGAGCTCGGAGCGAGCCCGGGGAACCCGAGCGCTTTTCTGGCCCCGGGGCTGCGGCAGCGCTCGGTGCCGGCAGCGGCTCCTCGCTGCATCCCGGCCCCCGGGGGCTGAACGGATCCATCGCCACCGCAGCTGGGAACCAACAGGAATCGTCTCCTCGTGGGCTGGGCCACGCAAAGAGGAAAAGGAATTGTAGGATGCAGGAGGAAAGGGAATTCCAGAGCGGCCTCTTTCTCTGGGAGCCTTTTCTGTGCCAACATCTCAGGAACGTTCTTTGCTTTGTAGCCGCGGGACGCTGCGAGGGGCTGAGCCCAGAGCTGAGCACACAGAGCTGGGAGAGCTCCCCGAGCTGAGAGGGGAAAGGACAGACGGACACCGGCTCCTTGTCCTGGGACCTTTGGGACGGAGCAGGGCTGGACACAGAGAATTGTGAGGCTGGACACAGCTTTCAAGGTGGACACAGTTCTGAGGCTGGACACAGGTTTGAAGGTGGACACAGTCAGTTTGAAGGTGGACACAGTCAGGTTTGAAGGTGGACACAGTTCTGAGGCTGGACACAGTCAGTTTTGAGGTTGGACACAATTTTGAGGTTGGACACAGTTTTCAAGGTGGACACAGCCAGTTTTGAGGTTGGACACAGTTTTGAAGGTGGACACAGTTTTGAGGCTGGACACAGGTTTGAAGTCAGTTTGAAGGTGGACACGGTTTTGAGGCTGGACACAGACAGGTTTAAAGGTGAACACAGTTAGGTTTGAAGCTGGACACAGGTTTGAAGGTGGACACAGGTTTGAAGGTGGACACAGGTTTGAAGGTGGACACAGTTCTGAGGTTGGACACAGTCAGGTTTGAAGCTGGACACAGTTCTGAGGCTGGACACAGTCAGTTTGAAGGTGGACACGGTTTTGAGGTTGGACACAGACAGGTTTAAAGGTGAACACAGTTAGGTTTGAAGCTGGACACAGTTTTGAAGCTGGACACAGTTCTGAGGCTGGACACAGTCAGTTTTGAAGGTGGACACAATTTTGAGGTTGGACACAGTCAGTTTTGAGGTTGGACACAGTCAGGTTTGAAGGTGGACACAGGTTTGAAGGTGGACACAGTTCTGAGGTTGGACACAGTTTTGAAGGTGGACACAGTTCTGAGGCTGGACACAGTCAGGTTTGAAGGTGGACACAGTTTTCAAGGTGGACACAGTCAGTTTTGAGGTTGGACACAGTCAGGTTTGAAGCTTTTCAAGGTGGACACAGTCAGGTTTGAGGTTGAGCTCTGCAAGAGTGAAAGCCGGGGATGGACGGTGGGGCTGAGCAGGGAAGTGCAGAACTCCTGGGGGGGTTTGGTGATTTTCACAGGGTATGAGACACATTCGGAAACATTTTGGAATTCTGAGCTCAGCCCCTTGCAGCGTCCCGCGGTCACAAAGCAAAGAACGTTCCTGAGATGTTGGCACAGAAAAGGCTCCCAGAGAAAGAGGCCGCGCTGGAATTCCCTTTCCTCCTGCATCCTACAATTCCTTTTCCTCTTTGCGTGGCCCAGCCCACGAGGAGACGATTCCTGTTGGTTCCCAGCTGCGGTGGCGATGGATCCGTTCAGCCCCCGGGGGCCGGGATGCACCGAGGAGCCGCTGCCGGCACCGAGCGCTGCCGCAGCCCCGGGGCCAGAAAAGCGCTCGGGTTCCCCGGGCTCGCTCCGAGCTCATCACAAGAACCGCACGATGCCGCTGTGCATCTGCAGAGGAAGCGATCGCGCCTCGCTCGTCCCTGAATCCCCCAAGGCGAGCACCCAAAGGGGAAAAGGTCCCAAATCCGCCGGGTCGGGACGGGAAGGTTGAGCTGATCCCCCCTTGAGAATCCAAACTCGCGTTTGCAGAGAGGCCACGGGAACCCCCTGCAGATAAATGAGAGCTCCACGCCGCCACCAGCGGCTGATCCAGCGGTGGAACTGCCCTGGGCAGCAGCTGCAGCTCCTGCAGAGAAAAGGGCTCCGATTTTCCCAGCGTGGCTCTCCCAGGTGGAGACAGTGAAAAAGAGAGGGGAAAAATGCCGAAGAAACATCTTTGAGGCCTCCAAACACATCAGTTACCACAGCAACAGCGGTCAGAAAGGAATTATGAGATTCTCCAGCACACTGAGAGGAATAAAAGATGTCTTCTGGCTCAGGCTGGGGGAACAGGTTGGGGGAACATGGCCCAGGCATCTCTCTCGGAATCTGGGCAAGAACAAAGGAGAGAGCTCTGTGTGCCTGTCCCTGTCTTTTCCAGGGACCCCAAAACCTCCCCCCTCCTCAAAACAAAGTAGAACTCTGTAGAACACGAGCCAAAAGGGGCACAAACTGTGTGGATTGGGGTAGAAGAAACATGGAATACAATATTCGGCTTTTGAGGCCCCCAGGATAGGAAGTCAAAGTAGGGAATGTGTGAGGAAGGTGAGGGAGGGGAAGCAGGGCAAGGGAAATCGAGGCTGGGCTTAAAGGGAGAGGAAGGCAAGGCAAGGAGGTCACAGGAGGAGCAGGCAAGGCAAGACAGGCCATGGCAAAGGCAGGGCTGGGTTTTCCTTCCCGTGGAAAATTTCCAATTTTTGGGGCCAGACCTCCATGGCCAAAAGTGGGATTGTGCCTCCCAAAGCTGGGAATGTCTCAGGGTTGCTCCCAGACAAGAATCCAAAGGGTTTTGAGCTCCCAGGGCCACCTCTCATCTCCCCCAGAGGCAGCAGAGTGCGGCTTTTCCTTCCCGTGCAGAGGAGCTGTCGTTTGCAGCAGGGCACTCGTGGAGGAGAGTGGGATTCTGCCTCCTGAAATGATGGATGTTTGAGGATTTCTGCCAGGTGAAATCTGCCAGCACCGAGTCTGGCTGGCCTCGAGCTCCTGGGAGTCTCCTCTCAGCTGTCCCCAAGGCACTGAGTGCTGGACTTCCCTTCCTGTGCAATAAAACATTTCTTCACACCCAACTATCTGCGATTCCCTGTCCTAAACTGCAAATATTTGAGGATTTCTCCCAGAAAAAGCTGCCAGGACCATGGATCTGCCTGGCTGTGGCCTCCTGGGGGTCACTTCTCAGCTGCCCCAGAGACTTTGGGTGCTGGACCTTCCTTCCTGTGGAAGAAAATCATCTTGCTAGGCCAAGTACCTACAGTCGAATAATAAATGCAATATATGAAATAAATATGAAAATATATTAAAATATATGAAAACAGATGAATAAATATATGAAATAAATGCACCTCCTAGAACTGCAGAAGTTCAAGGATTGCTCCCAAACAAAATCTGCCAGGACTGACAGGTCTGAGACTCCCAGCTCCACCTCTCAGCTCTTCCCAAGACCCTGGAACACCTGACTTTACCTCCTGTGGAAAAGACCCATCCGTGTGGAGAGGCACCTGTGGCAGAAAATGGGATTCCACCTCCTAAAACTGCAAATATCCCAGGATTGCTGTCAGATGGAAGCTGCCAGAAGTGATGTCTGCCTTGCCCTGGCCTCCCAGGGACCTCATCTTGTCTGCCTGCCCTGGGGTTATTAAAAACTCCTCTTTATTTGGGTTAGATTTAGGGTTTTCTTGGAGTAGTTTAGGTTTTTTTTTAGCTTTAGAGTTATGGTTTGGGTTCAGGTTAGTGTTGGGTTAGGTTAAGGTGAGAGTTTTAGGGTTAGGGTATGAGTGTTATGGGTCTGGGGTCCTGTTTGTCCTAATTAAATAGTTATTTAAAACTATTTAAATTATTAAATTAAGTGGGGTTACTTAAACTAAAGCATATTTTATGGGTTATTGTTATTATATCTTTAATTTGTATTGCCCTCAATATTTAAAAAAATAATTTAGTTAAGGGAACCCTCTCCTCCCGGGTCACCTTTTCAGCAGTTGAGTGGTGGTGGGAGGGAACCCCAAGGGAAATTTGATTCATCTGAATTTCTAGCTCACCCTTTTCCCTCAGCAAAACAAAACCAGGGGAATTGTGGTGTGTTTTTATTGTTAACTGGTTGTTTATGTCACTGAACATCTTTCTCTCCCCTTGAAGTGGAATGTTTTCTTCCTAAGTTCTCCCCACCTTTCTCCTGCCTCACTCACCCCAAGACCCTTCCCTGTTTTCCAGAATGCTCCATGTCAATCCCTCCCCTGTCCAATCACCCCAATTTCCCAGTTCCCCATCATTTTAAACTTTGCCTTTTGTTCCAGACCCTTCCCTGTCCATGTCCCAGCCCTGGAGGCCTCAGTGCCCGGGGTGACTGATCCTTTCCATCCCCTCATCCCTGCTGCTCCCCCTCCCCTGTTCCTCCCTCCTGGGTTCCCCATTGATTGTTTTTACCTCCCATCAACCTGAGTTGTATAAAATCCTAAACACAGGGGTGGTTCCTGACTCCTCTGGGGAATAAACCTCTGGATTTCACACCCAGGACCCCTCTGTTTCCTTTACTCTGCTCCTCAGCACCAGCCCCTCTCTGCTGCTGTGCCCACGTTTCTGAGCAAGCTGTGTTCCTTTCTGCTGCAGTGCCCAGAGCTGGCTGGACAGGAAGATCAGTGCTGTGACACTCTCCCTCCTCTGAAACAAAAAAACTCTCATTTGCAGTCCAGTACCCCCCAGTCAAAAGGTGAATTTTGACTCCACAAACTGGGAGCATCTGATGATTGTTCCCAAGTGAGAGCTGCCAGGATGGGTCTGGCTGGCCTTGGCCTCCCTGGGAGCCTCTCAAACATCCTCAGGCTTTGGGCTTTTCTTCCTGTGGAAAAGAGGAATCCTCTGCTGGGTCTGGGGCCAAATGTGGGATTCTGGCTCCTCAAATTGGGACTGTCCAAGGATTGATCCCAGGAAAGCTGCCAGGACCAGCAGGTCTGGCTGGCCTTGGCCTCCTGGGGCTGGGTTTGGGGTTAGGGTTGGTGTTATGATGAGGGTTGGGGTTAGATTGGGTTTGCTTTTCATTTGGGCTTTTGTTTTAGCTTTGGTGTTACTGCTTTGGGTTTGGATCAGGGTTCAGATTTAGGGATTTTCTCAGGATTATCATTAGCATTGTCTTTAGGGTTAGATTTTGGGTAAGACTTAGGGTTTTCTTGGAGTAGTTTTTATTTTTTTAGCTTTAGAGTTGTGTTTTGGGTTCAGGTTTCTGCTTTAGGTTAGTGTTGGGTTAGGGTGAGAGTTTTAGGGTTGGGGTATGAGTGTTATGGGTCTGGGGTCCTGTTTGTCCTGGCAGCTTTTGTCTTGGAGCAATCCTTGGATGTATCGAGTTTGGAGTTTACATTTGAATTTCAGAGCTCCTGTGGGAGAATTGCTGATCTTTCCCATATAATAAAAGCCTCAGAGTTTCTGGTGCAGATTTGGAGCTTCCCACTGAATGTAAAAACCAGCAGGACCTTCCTGTGCTGCCACCAACCCTGGCACCCACCTGGGCTCTCGTTTCATCACCCAGCTCTGTCTTTACATAACTGTCTCAGAGCCTCCTGACTTCTCCAGGCAGCAGATTACGGCACATGGCTCCCAGGATGACTCCTTAAGCCCTAAATCTGCTCCCTGTCCTTCCCTGAGGCAAGGCAGAGCAAGAAGGTGGCAGGAGGTGTCACAGCAGGGTGACACCGTGATGACCATGCCATGGCTGGGGTGTGGACATTCAGGATTCTGACGTCCAGCTTTGGGATCCTCATGTTCAGCACCAGGATCTTTATATTCAGTACCAGGGTCTTTATATTCAGTACCAGGATCTTTATATTCAGCACCAGGATCTTTATATTCAGTACCAGAATCTTTATATTCAGCACCAGAATCTTTATATTCAGCACCAGAATCTTTATATTCATCACCAGGATCTTTATATTCAGCACCAGAATCTTTATATTCAGCACCAGGATCTTTATATTCAGTACCAGAATCTTTATATTCAGCACCAGGATCTTTATATTCAGCACCAGAATCTTTATATTCAGCACCAAGATCTTTATATTCAGCACCAGGATCTTTATATTCAGTACCAGGATCTTTATATTCAGCACCAGGATCTTTATATTCAGCACCAGGATCTTTATATTCAGCACCAGGATCTTTATATTCAGCACCAGAATCTTTATATTCAGCACCAGGATCTTTATATTCAGCACCAGAATCTTTATATTCAGCACCAGGATCTTTATATTCAGCACCAGGATCTTTATATTCAGCATCAGAATCTTTATATTCAGCACCAGGATCTTTATATTCAGCACCAAGATCTTTATATTCAGCACCAGAATCTTTATATTCAGCACCAGGATCTTTATATTCAGCATCAGGATCTTTATATTCAGCACCAGGATCTTTATATTCAGCACCAGGATCTTTATATTCAGCACCAGAATCTTTATATTCAGTACCAGGATTCCCAGTTTGTGCTTCCCAGCACAGAGGAAGCAGCTGGGATCCTTCATCTGATCCTTATTTTCATGTTCAAGGATGCAGCAAAGTGCCCTTTGGGCCTCTGCTGAAAACAGGGAACGAGGCCTCCCACGATTTGCCTTGGCACCAAATTCCCTGCCTTTTTGGCAAGAAAATAGCTGATCCAGGGAGTAAAAATGCTCTTTCACAGATCCCTCAGTCCAGATGGCCCTTGAACTTCAGGAAACACATAAAAACCGATCAACCAACCACACACAAACAGCAACAACAACAAGAAACCCTTTAAAGCTGAGGATGAGAGAACCATCGAGCCTCACGTGTAATTTGGGAAACAATTTTTGCAAATCCTGGGCTAAGGCTGCACTTAGAGCTTTGGAATTCATTCCCAGTGGAGCAGGAGGGATGGGAACTTTAAGGGGAAATCACAGAGTTTATTGAACACGTGTACAGGTCTCCAGGCCTCAGAGTGCAGCAGCTCCCCAGAATTATCTGCTCAGCCAGTTCACCTGGGTAGGAAGTCAGGTGGAAGGAGTTTCTGTGGTTTCAGCCGAGCCTGTGGGACTGCTCAGGCAGCTCTGTCACACCAGAGTGAGACAGGTATAAAAATACAGCCCAGGGCTCCCAGCAGCTCCTCGGCTAAAGACACTAAATCCTGTCCTGATCCTGCTCAGGGTGGATGCAGCCATTTTAAGCCACAGTTTAATTTAAGATCTCTTGGGTAGCTGAGCCCACGTCAACGTGCAGGTTGTCACAGCTTTGGTGCCAAAAGGCCACCTCAGCCACAGAGCACAAACCTGTTTTTCCCTGCAGAGGGTACAGAGGGACATTCCACAGTTCCCTGGTGACTTTTCCCTGCCGGTTGTGGCCGCGATGCTGCCCAGCTGAAGAGGGACCCACGGGGAGGATCTGAGCAGCCCCAGGGAAGATCAAGGTGAGAGGACCCTGCTCCATCCCCAGAGCCTGCTTGGGAACATCTAAGGGGTGGGAAAGTTTAGTGGGATTTTGAGGGCTTTCCTCCTTTCATGGCACCCATCAATTAATTGTTGGCTTCTGTTCAGAGGCGAAAGGGTTTAATCCCTGCTGCCAGGCTCAGCCTGTGTGTCCCTGCCCACAGCTCCTGTTCCAGGGCTGTCCTGTGTCCTGGGGGAGCCAGGAGCTGCTCCCGGCTGCTGCTGCACTGGGAAAAGTCTCTGACCTGCTGGGATGTGCCTGGATAAATGGGGAGGGAGTCTGGGAAGGGCTCAGAGCCTGTGTGTGGCACTGAGGGGGTGCACGTGTCCTTCCTCCTGGTGCTTTGCACAGCAGCCCAGCTGTTCAGTTCCCCACGCACCTCTACAGCCCTGGAGCCATTCCCAATCCCAATCCCATTCCCAATCCCATTCCTAATCCCATTCCCAATCCCATTCCCAATCCCAATCCTAATCCCATTCCCAATCCCATTGCCATTCCCAATCCCATTCCCAATCCAATTCCCAACCCCAATCCCAACCCCATTCCCAATCCCATTCTCAATCCCATTCCCAATCCCAATCCCATTCCCATTCCCAATCCCATTCCCAATCCCATTCCCAATCCCAATCCCAATCCCAATCCCAATCCCATTCCCATTCCCAATCCAAATCCCATTCCCAATCCCATTCCCAATCCCATTCCCAATCCCATTCCCATTCCCATTCCCAATCCCAATCCCAATCCCAATCCCAATCCCATCCCTGGATTCACTGCCTGGACTGTGGGACTCTTTCCCACCTCTCAAGCTCCCAGGGTGTCCCCCAGTTTTTCCCGCTGTGCCGTGGGGGGCTGCTCCTCTCTCGGGGTGTCCCAGCCCCCGGACACCCCCGGGAGCATTTTTGGGGGGCAGGGGATGGAGCCCGGAGTGCCGGGATGTGCCGGGATGGGCCGGGATGGGCCGGGATGTGCGGGGATGGGCCGGGATGTGCCGGGATGGGCCGGGATGTGCCAGGATGTGTGGGGATGTGCCGGGATGTGCCGGGATGTGCTGGGATGGGCCGGGATGGGCCGGGATGTGCCGGGATGGAGCCCGGAGTGCCGGGATGTGCCGGGATGTGCCGGGATGTGCCGGGATGTGCCGGGATGGGCCGGGATGTGCCAGGATGTGCCGGGATGGAGCCCGGAGTGCCGGGATGTGCAGGGATGTGCCGGGATGTGCCGGGATGTGCCGGGATGTGCCGGGATGGGCCGGGATGTGCCGGGATGTGCCGGGATGTGCGGGGATGTGCCGGGATGTGCGGGGATGTGCGGGGATGTGCCGGGATGGGCCGGGATGGGCCGGGATGTGCCAGGATGTGCGGGGATGTGCCGGGATGTGCCGGGATGGGCCGGGATGGGCCGGGATGGGCCGGGATGGAGCCCGGAGTGCCGGGATGTGCCGGGATGGAACCCGGAGTGCCGGGATGTGCCGGGATGGGCCGGGATGGAGCCCGGAGTGCCGGGATGTGCCGGGATGGAGCCCGGAGTGCGGGGATGTGCCGGGATGTGTGGGGATGTGCCGGGATGGGCCGGGATGTGCGGGGATGTGCCGGGATGTGCCGGGATGTGCCGGGATGTGCGGGGATGTGCCGGGATGGAACCCGGAGTGCCGGGATGTGCCGGGATGGGCCGGGATGGAGCCCGGAGTGCCGGGATGTGCCGGGATGGAGCCCGGAGTGCGGGGATGTGCCGGGATGTGTGGGGATGTGCCGGGATGGGCGGGGATGTGCCGGGATGTGCCGGGATGTGCCGGGATGTGCGGGGATGTGCCGGGATGTGCTGGAATGTGCCGGGATGGGCCGGGATGGGCCGGGATGTGCGGGGATGTGTGGGGATGTGCCGGGATGGAGCCCGGAGTGCCGGGATGTGCCGGGGATGTGCCGGGATGGGCCGGGATGTGCCGGGATGTGCCGGGATGGGCCGGGATGTGCCGGGATGTGCGGGGATGTGCCGGGATGTGCCGGGATGTGCCGGGATGTGCCGGGATGGGCCGGGATGTGCCGGGATGGAGCCCGGAGTGCCGGGATGTGCCAGGATGTGTCGGGATGTGCCGGGATGTGCCGGGATGTGCCGGGATGGAGCCCGGAGTGCCGGGATGTGCCGGGGATGTGCCGGGATGTGCGGGGATGTGCGGGGATGTGCCGGGATGGGCCGGGATGGGCCGGGATGTGCCGGGATGGGCCGGGATGGGCCGGGATGTGCCGGGGATGTGCCGGGGATGTGCCGGGATGTGCCGGGATGTGCCGGGATGTGCCGGGATGTGCCGGGATGTGCCGGGAGGATTCCCGGTGGGATCAGGGGCTCCGGTTCCCACGGCCCCCGTGTGTCTGTGCAGGGGGAGAGCCAGCCCCGAGTGCCCCCTCGTCCGCCCGGGAGAGGCTCCCGGCCCCAGGCGGGGCGCGGGGCCAGGCTGGGCTCGCTCCCCCCGCCCGGCCCGGATGACAGATGCCTGCGGTGGAGGAGAACCTGCTGCAGCTCCCACTCCCAGCCTGGATGCCTCCGACCCGGAGCTGCACTATGAGGAGGAGGAGGAGGAGGAGGAGACGTCGTCAGGATCCTCGGAGCCCTCGGACACCAGCAGCATCTTCTCTGACGACTCTGTCTACCCCTGCTATGAGGCGTCCCCGGGGGCTGATGGTGCCGGGTTCCTCAGCCTCTACCAGTGCTGTGCCAGGAATGATGCCAAGCTGGTGTGGGACCGGCTGGAGCGTGGGGTGACCCGGAGTGAGGCCACGGAGCTGGACATCAACGGGAGGGTGAGCGGCTGGGCTGGGTGAGGGGTGCACCCTGCAGAGCAGAAAGAGGATTTTCCAGGAACGGACAAATCCTGAGGGCTGGTGGTTGCTAAAGTGGGCAGGAGGGAGAGGCCTGGGTGGAATTGGTCTCCTGGGATTGATCCAGTCCTTGGAGCAGAACCTTGTCTGCTCTCCCATCGGTTTGGGTGGGGGGACAGCTCGGGAGGGCCGTGGGAGCAGCGTGGTGGGAACGTGGAGCTGGTGCTGAGCATTGTCCCCTCTCCAGAACGGGCTGATGGTCGCCTGCTCCAAGGGCTTTGTGGACATTGTGCCGCTGCTGCAGAGGTGTCCCTACATCAACGTCAACCAGCAGGACAACGACGGGAACACGGCCCTGATGATGGCTGCCCAGGCAGGTCAGCACTGAGCCGGCCTTGGCACAGGCAGCACCCTCAAGAAGGGATGTGACCCCCTGTGCCTCCCCCAAAAACCCTAAAAGGGCCTGTGGTGAGAGCTGTGCTGCCAAGGGATGTGGGACATCAGCTGCGTTCATGGATCAGCTCAGCACGGCTTTCAGACTGATGTGAAAATGGAGATTCTGCAGCGCTGCTCCCTCAAACAGAGCTGGGCTGGAGCTGCCCCGTGTGCTCCAGGAAAGCTCCGGGAGCTCTGAGCTCTGTGTGGGACCCAAACCTCCAGTCTGGCTCCCTCCCCCTGGTTTAGCAGGAGGGGAAGGAGATGGATCCCAAAGTGGGGATCACCCTTGGTTCCCATTGTATCCTTGCTAGAATTCATTCTTTTATGGTTTTTTTTGTATTTTTGGGCTCTTTCCTGTGTTCTCCACTAAAGCAGCTGTTTCATCAGCGCTGTTCCATCCATGCCCAAACCAAAACAGACCCAAACCCTTTCAATCCCAGTCCCTTAAACCTTCTGCACCTGCATCCTCAGGGAATGCAGCTGCTAAATCCTTTGTCCAACAGGCCCCAGCCATCGTCACTGTTACCTGTGGGAACTCTAACGCAGCTTCTCTCTGGCTGTTAAGGACACATCACCATTGTCAACTACCTCCTCAACTACTACCCCGGGTCTCGAGGTGGACCAGCGGGACCCCCGGGGCCTGACGGCGCTGATGAAGGCGGCGGTGCAGGGGCGGCAGGACTGCGTCACCGCCCTGCTCCTGGCGGGTGAGCGTCCCCCGAGCCTCGGCCGGGTCCCTGGGGACGGCTGGCGCTGCTGCTCAGGGTGGGGTGGCTGCTGATGGTGCCTTGGAGTGGCTGCCTGGAACAGAGGCCAGACAAGGTTAAGAGAATAAAGTGGGTATTTATTAAAGGCCTTCAATAGATACAACTTGGGCTGTCAAAACTCTCCCAGAGGCTACACCCAAGATGGATGCTGGGCACGAGATTTTCACACAGATCTAACTTTGGTCCATTTACATCTCAAGGGTTAATCCTCCAATTAAAACTTCAGGTAATGAAGTCACATTCCCCCAGTTCACTTTTGTTTACACTTTTTGGGGCCTGAGGCTGGAGGGTGTCCTTGAGTTTCAGGCCTAGAGGGGCTGTTCTGTCCATCCCAAATGTGAACACAGCAGCGAACGCTTCACATGGAGTTTAGAGTTCTGCATCAATGCAGTCCAGGGATTGAAAATTATAAATGCTGAAATCCTAAGGCGTGGTGATGCTGTGTGCTGTCCCCAGGAGCTGACCTGCAGGCCGTGGATGCCGTGAAGGGGAAGACAGCCAGGGAATGGGCGAATTTCACCGGCCGCTTCGAGACCACCGTGCGCATCCGGAGCCTCCTGCGGCGCCCGCGCGCGGAGCAGTTCGGAGCCCAGTACCAGCCCGAGTGGCCGGCCCTGGCCGAGCTGGTGGCCAAGGCCCTGAGCCCCAAATCCAGGAGCAAGAGGCTGTCGGAGAAGATCCGATCCATTTTCACCTTCAACATCCCCCGCAATCCCGAGGAGGACGGCGTGATGGACCACATGGTGAGGATGACCACGTCCCTCGCCAGCCCTTTCGTGGCTACCGCTTGCCAAACCATCTGCCCCGACAGCCCGCCCGAGGTGGGCAAGCGCAGGCTGTCGGTGCCGGAGATCCTCGGGCAGCACGTGCCGGATCAGGACGGCGAGTCCCAAACGTCCTCGCGCCCCAGCACCGGGGGATCGTCCTGCAACGGCCAAGCCACGTCCGAGGTGCGGCTGCTGCCGCCGCCGCGGCCGCCCAGCCGCCTCCTGAGCTTCCTGCCGCTGTGGCTGCGGCGTGGGAACAGCATCTTCCCCGGGGAGCCCGTCCCCAAAATCAAAGTGAGCAAAGCCTCCGGCTCCTCCGCCGGGGAGCGGAAGCCACGCGTGAAGGACAAGCACCTGCTGCAGCCGCCTCAGTGGAGGTACAAAACGCTGAAGGAGGAGAAGAAAGCGGCCGAGGAGGCCAAGACGGGGGAGAAGAAGAAGAAAAAGAAAAAGAAACGTTAAGAAAAAGAAAAAGAAACGTTAAGGAGGGAGGTGTAGGGGTGGGGACAAGGTTCTTGCTGTCCCCTTGGATCCGCTGGCTTTTCTGGCACTGGGGTGGTTTTGTTCCCGGAGGATGGGAATGTCCAAGGGAGGAGGATGATGTGGGCGGACACACCCAGCTGAAATATCCCCGAGGGTTCACAGGCCCCTGCCTGGACTCTCGTCCTCTCCACCCCAAGGGTGGTACATGTTGTGCTGGGCACTGATGTCCTGAGACCCTGGCCCAAGCTCCAGGAATGCCAGGGAGCAGGATTGGGGCACAAGTCCTTCCTGTGTTTTTTCCTCTTTCATTTTTTTTCCTTTTTTTTTTGGCCTCTTTGATCTTCCCGAGCTCTCGATTCCACAGCGTGCGTTGGAATGTGGCTGAGCAAATTAAAATGGAAGTGGTTGCCATGTTAACAGGATTGATTCCATGAATAAAGCTCAGGCTTGCTGTGGGGCTGGCAGGAATGTTCCCCCTTTGCTGCCGGTGTCCCCTGGCCACGCTGTCACATCCTCGGTGACGTTCCCCAGTGCTGTGGGTTCCTGGCTGGTGCATGGACACAGCTCAGCACAGGGAGCAGCTCCTTGCTGTGGAGGGAGCACCGGCTGCAGGCACAGGATGGAAACCGAGCTTGGGATACTCGTGGGCTCCATCCCCAGAGCTCCAGCTGCAGGGTGCTGGGGCCCCCACATTTCAAGATCCCCAAAAACCCAGCTCCACCCCAGGGTGCAGGGATGAGAAGCTGGGGTGTTGGCTCCTGCAGGACGGGCAGAGTGTGACTCCAGGAGGGCAGTGAGCAGTCACAGTGCTCAGAGCAAAAGTTACAAAGGTCATAAATAACTCCTGGCCGGCTGTGGAGCCCCCTCCCTGCACCACCCCCATTTTAGGGGGACAGGAGTTCACACTCCCCACTTTGAGGTTGCAGCTCTGCCCTTTGTGGGGCGCTGGGAGGTTCGGGCTGTGCCGCAGGAGGGGAAGGATTCCCGTGGGGAAGGAGCTGCAGCCTCCCCGTCTGTTCCCCTCCATCCCTTGGCTCGCTCGGGCTCCCCGCACGTGGCTGCCCCGCTTCGCCAGCTCCCTGCCGCTCGCAGATGAGCCGGGGGCGGGCGGCACATGGAGCAGCCGTGGCATGAGCCTCGCCAGCCTCGGGGGGAAGGGAGAGAAGGGCTCCCACCCGCCCCTCTGCCCCCTCTGCCATCGGGGCATGGCTCAGTGACACCCCAGGGGACGGCTGGGTGCACATGGGGAGGCTCCGGCTGTGGTCCAGGGATGCCCCTTCCCCTCTGCAGGGGGAAATCACAGCGATGAGCAGCGGGATGATGAAGGAAAGTCTCGTTTGGCTTCAAGGGGTGGCGGGAGGTTGTAGCAGGGCTGGCATGGGACTGTGGGTGGTGCCCAGCCCTGCTGATTCACCCTGGGTGCCCCAGACAAGGGCTGGGAGTGGGGCAGGAGCCTGCGGTGCCTTTGATTTGCCCATCTCAAACCTCTACAGTCAATCCCTCCCGGAGTCTCACACTGACAGCGCCAGAGCTGCAGCTGGGCCCGGGGCTCCCACCCACCCCTGCCCTTCCAGTCACCCAGGATCAGGATTTAGGAACTTTTAGAAGTTTTTAAGCATCCCCTCAGTGATGATTATGAGTTAAAAAGGACCCGATTGAGAGATGGAGTTGTAGGGATCAAAGCATCCAGCAGCAGCCCTTGCTGGAGAGCTGGCCCAGAATAACTCCTGCCCGCAGCTGTAAAAGCAGGATGCTCTGTGTCTGCTCCCTCCCTGTGTCTGCTCCCATGGAAGGGATGCAAGAACCATCCAGGAATAGCCCTGGGAGGGGCCAATCCGGCCGGATCGCTGCGAGCATTGATGGTCAGGGAGATTGGATGTCTGCAGGCATCAGCTCCCCCCGGGCAGCTCCAATCTGATGGAAACTGCTCGTTTCCCCCGCGCCGCTTCTCAAAGCTCCGGGTCCCGCACGGGCAAAGTCACATGCGAAGGTCCCTCATGTTTTATCCTGGTTTTGTGCTTTTGTTTGTTTCAACTTCCTAGATCAGGGCTGATAGCGGCTGGCGAGACTCAAAGCTCGGCCGCCGGCGCTGGGAGGCTCCGGGTGGGTTCGCGGTGCTGCCGGGGCTGGGGATGCGATGGCAGCGGGGAGGAAAATCAGCCCCTGGCACCTCGCTAGGAAAGGGCTGAGATGCGGGACAGGCTCACCGTGCCAGGGAAACAGCAAAACAAGAAAGCAGAAAGGCAGGGATGGGGCTGGGGATGGCAGCGGAGGGAGAAGCGGGGAGCGGGAGGAGGGAGAGCTGAGATTGGGGTGGCCCAAAGAACAGCCCCGAAAGCGGCAAAAAGGGAAGCGGCGCTTCCTCTGCCCACGGTCCCGTGTGCTCCGGGGCAGCGGGAAGTGCCCAGCCCCGGCCGTGGGAACGGCCCTGCCCGCCGTGTCCCAGTGCCTGTGGGGACAGCGGGGACGTGCCAGCACCAGGCTCCCAGTGAAGCCCCTTGGCCACCGTGCCCTGCTCATGGCCAGGGCTCTGCATCTCTCACAGCCCGGGGTGAAAGCCCTTCCCGACCTCCCGATGCCTTTATGGGCTACCCAAAAACAGAGGGCAGACAAAATTAAGGGAATAAATATTTATTGAAGGGCATTCAGGTACATTTTGGTACAACATGGATGATGGGTCAAGGGTTTTCATGCTTTTATAGGTTTGGTCCGTTTTTGGGTGCAGCCTCTGGTGGGGCTTTGTCTGCCCGAAACGTACCTGAATGCCCTTCAACAAATAGAATCATTTTTATTCCTTTAATTCTGTCTGGCCTCTGCTTTTAGGTAGCCCAAGAAGGCGTCACTGGCACTGCTGGGTCCAGCATGGAATAACCAGGGAGCCCCTGGGCTCTGGCACGGTGCTTCATCCCCACGAGGGCTGGAGCAGGAGAGGTGGCCAAGCAGGTCAAGGTCGTTCCCACAGCATCTCTCTAGAACATTCCCATCCCTGTCCAAGCAACCAGCTGTGCTCCTGCTGAGGACCTTGGCATGCTCAGGGTGAAGTGGTGATGGCCATGTCCATGCCATGGGATCGGGTTTGACATGAAAACTGGGAAACTGGGTGGGAAAGCAGTCGGTGAAGGACAAGGAGGGAGCGACAGGCGAGGGAAAGCAACCAGGATGGAGCTGGGGCCCGGTGAGCGGGAGGAAGGGAGGCTGGTCGTGGCTGTGTGCTCAGCAATAGGAAATGCTTTATTAGCTGGGAGTGGTGGAGAGAAGCCAGGCAGGAAGAGGCAGTAATAAGAAACATTTTTTTGACTTCTCCCACATCCAGACCACAGAGCAGCTGCCAAACGGCTGCGTGGGACAACGGGGTGGCCGAGCCGAGCCGAGCCCCGCGGCCAGGCCGGGGAGGGTGACAATCCCCCGGCGGGACGGACACGGCCGAGGGAGCCCCACGGTGACACGATGGGTGGTGGGAAGGGAGCAGATCCATGAAGATCCTCGGAGCTGGGGCTCAGGGCACGGAGCAAAGCTGCCCCGGCTGAGGCAGATCCAGAGCGGGATCACGGCTGCGAGAGCCTGGGCAGGGCCGGGAGTGCCGCGGGCTCCTGCAGGACGTGGATGCTGTAGGTGAGTGGGGAACAGCCACACGCTCATGGGGTCTGGGGCTGCACCAGCTCAGGGCTTCACTCCTGATTTACCCCCAAAATCAGGACTTGGCCCCATTTCCTTTGTGTTTCATGGGAGGCTGGTGTTGACATCAGGGCTAGAGAGGCTGGGATTTGGGCCAGGGCACACATGAGGGTTCACATCAGTGTGGTGGTAGCAGGATCTGTCCCCAGGTCCTTGCTAAAGAGCTGGAATAATAAGCAACTGCAGTGGAAAGGCTGGAATCGACATGGGGAATGGGGAATTTGGGTGTATTTTGAAAGGGCACAGGGAAAAACGAGGGGAAGGTGACAGCTCAGCTCAGCTAGCGAGGGCTGCGGCAGGCAGCGGGCACCAACAGCACAGAATGTGTCACCTCAGTGCTCCCCTTGGGCACAGCCAGGTCCCAGGCCCCTCAGAGGAGCAAGGAGGACACAAATGGTCACTAAAGAGGCTCCATCTCCAAATCTGAGCTGGGGAGAGCCCCACAGTGGAGCTCTGGCACAGAGCTGGAGCCTGGGCAAGGCCAGGACAGCCACAGTGCCCTTGTCCCTCTCTGTCCAGGAGCCACAGGCGATCCCCAAACCAAGGGGAACCTGAGAGGGTCTTGCTGCCCTCCTGAGTGGATTTTTGCTGCTCTCTGAATGGGTTTTGCTTCTCTCTGAATGGGTTTTGCTGCTCTCTGAGTGGGTTTTGCTGCTCTCCTGAGTGGATTTTTGCTGCTCTCTGAATGGGTTTTGCTTCTCTCTGAGTGGGTTTTGCTGCTCTCTGAATGGGTTTTGCTGCTCTCTGAGTGGGTTTTGCTTCTCTCTGAGTGGGTTTTGCTTCTCTCTGAGTGGGTTTTGCTGCTCTCTGAGTGGGTTTTGCTGCCCCTGAGTGGGTTTTGCTGCTCTCTGAGTGGGTTTTGCTTCTCTCTGAGTGGGTTTTGCTGCTCTCTGAGTGGTGCATGGTCATGGAATGGAAATGCCCCTCATTGATGGGGACTGGGCTGGTGGAGCCTGCTGGAGGGTGAATGCAGCTTTGCTGTGTCTGTGACCCACCTGCAGCTGTGAGCAAGGAAAGGAAAACCTCCACCTGTGCTTGAGACCAGGCTGGAGCCTTGGGATCTGTGGCAAAGCTGCTGCCAGCTCTGCCCCACTGTCCATGCAGCCCTGGAGCCGGTACAGGCCTGGATCACCTGGCTGGCACCAGCACCAGGGGCTGGGCTGTGTGTGACTCCCTGGGGAAAGGAGCACAGGGAGCAGAGCTCTGAGCCACAGCCCATGGCTAAACCCCCTGTGAGCTGCAGAAACAGAGCCCTGAGCCACAGCCTGAGCCTAAACCCCCATCAGCTGCAGAAACAGAGCTCTGAGCCACA
Organism: Periparus ater; assembly: GCA_032357785.1. Taxonomy (NCBI): domain Eukaryota; kingdom Metazoa; phylum Chordata; class Aves; order Passeriformes; family Paridae; genus Periparus; species Periparus ater. The sequence goes on from CM063637.1 coordinate 868,791, forward strand.
GGCTGAGCCTAAACCCCCTGTGAGCTGCAGAAACAGAGCCCTGAGCCACAGCCCATGGCTAAACCCCTGTCAGCTGCAGAAACAGAGCTCTGAGCCACAGGCTGAGCCTAAACCCCCTGTCAGCTGCAGAAACAGAGCTCTGAGCCCCAGCCTGAGCCTAAACCCCCATCAGCTGCAGAAACAGAGCTCTGAGCCCCAGCCTGAGCCTAAATCCCCATCAGCTGCAGAAACAGAGCCCTGAGCCACAGCCTGAGCCTAAACCCCCTGTCAGCTGCAGAAACAGAGCTGTGAGCCACAGCCTGAGCCTAAACCCCCTGTCAGCTGCAGAAACAGAGCTGTGAGCCACAGGCTGAGCCTAAAGCCCCATCAGCTGCAGAAACCACAGGGGAAGGCACAAGAGCTGGGATTGAGGAGCTCGGCCAAGCTGCCCTGGTAAGAGCAGGGATCCCTGAACCATCCCCCATCCCGAGGGCTGTTCCTGCCACCCTTCCCTGAGCTGATGCTGTTCCTGCTCCATTTCCCCTTTGCTTTTCTCTCCATGGAGGTGATGGAGAAATTCCCCTTCCCCAGGGTTTGTTCTTGCTCCAGACCCTCGAGCTGCAGCACAGCTGCTCCCAACCTCTCCTGCCAGCATCCCTGTCCCATCCCAGAGGTTTCCTTGGGGTTTTTTTTCCTTCTCCTGATGCTACAAATCCCAAAGAATATAATATAGCAGCCAGCCAGGCAGGGTAAGATGCTCTGCATGTCGGGAGGGCGCGTGAGCTGCAGCTCCTGATGAGAAAGGAGGAAGGAAGGGACAGGGATGGCTTTGCCAGGACAGGTTTGTGCCATTACTGAAGAACCTGGGATGTTTTTCCTGTGGGATGCCAGGAATGGCTCTGGATTAAGGTTTGCTCTCAGTAACAATGACAATCCATGGGATGTTTCATTTACATCAGAGTTTTGGGTCACGCCCTGCCTGCTTTGTATTTCATGGCAAATATCCTGCAGCTGTCTCATGGCTCAGGATTTTGGAAGTGGCTCCAAGGAGGGAATTCAGCACCTGGGAGACTCAGCTTCCCTTTTAAAACATGCATCCTGGAGCTCTCAGGATGGTGAGAAGTGTCAGCAGCATCCTGGCAGTCAGGAATCAGCAGCCCTGAGTTTTAAAATAAAGCAGATCCCAGCCCAGCTCTGAGCGAGTTGGGATTTTAAACAAAGCCGATCCTGGCCCAGCCGAGGGTGGGATGGATGAGCCTGAGCTCACTCCTCACACCGAGGAGCAGCCCCCAGCTCCTGCCCTCAGCCCCAGGACCCAGGATCTGTTTCCTCCCCCTGAGCCACAACCAAGTGAGTTATTTTGGGGAGGAAAAGCCCGATTTGCAGCAGGGCTGGAGCCTGCCGGGGTCAGCCACGTCCGTGTGCGCTCCCGAGGGCCGCGCTTGCGTGACTCCGCTTCCCCATCAAGGCCAGAATCTAAACAATCTTGATTCCTGTCCCAGCAGCCCTGGGCTGGGCTCTTCAATTGCAGGAAACGGAGCCTTTGGCATGTTTATGTCGGGAACACGAAGAATGAGCCGAGGAGGGGCCGGGGCCTGCGGCCGTGGAGCGAGGCGGGGGGCAGCGGGGGGATCTCCGTGTTTGCCTTGGCAGAAATGTCTCTTTCACAAGGAGAAAAAAAAAAAAAAAAGGAAGATTAAAAATAGCCAAACTTCCCCCAAAGGCTCAGCAAGGAATTTTTGGCTGTCCCAGCACCTCTGTTTGTGTCATTGATAAGCTCCACACAAAAGCACCCTCAGGGCTGAGCCCCTGCCCGTGGCCAGCGGGAGATGTTGGGGTTGGACGGGGGCTTTGAGCTCCATCCCACAGCCCTGGGATCCATTCCAAACCTGGAATCTCCAGCGGTGCCGTGGCATCGTCAGGGCTGCCAAGCCCATGTGGGCCATGGTTTAACGGAGCAGGAGCCACGGGAAGAGCGGGAAGTGCCGGTGTTGGGATCACCGGGAGAAAGGAAAGAGCTTGGGGCTGGCAGACGTGGCAAGGGCCCGGTTCCAGTTCATTCCTGAGAGCTGTGGGACCACGAGTGGGACCCCCTGCCATGGTAGGGAGGTTCCCCGAGCCTGGGAGGTCCCGGGATGTGCTGTCAGGAAGGGCTGGACCCAGGATGTGCGTTGGAAGCAGCACATCCCACCTCACTCCCCACAGCTCCACAAGGTCCCCCTGTCCCTTCCCAAAGCCCCCGGGGGTTCAGGGGCTGCTCTCACCCCTCTGCTCTCCGCAGGACGATGCCGGGTGGAGCCGGTGGCCGGGTCCTGCTGCTGCTGCTGCTGATGTCTCTGTCCCTCAGCTTCGCAGCCGGTGAGTGCCAGCACACAGCGGGTTAAAATAAACCCTCGGACTTTTTGGGATCATCTCTGCCCAAAATAAAACCCGGGAGGAAGCTGGGCTCCTCAGGGACTGTGCTGTGCCCCTGTGAGCCATCCCCCAGAGAGGATCTCAGCTTAATTAATTGTGGTTCATCAAGTGCTTTGCTGTCACCGGAGGGGAGATGGGGAAAGGCTGGTACCACTCACTGAAAAATGTGGGTTTCCCCAGGGGTGATGATGATGATGGTGGTGGTGATGATGAGGATGATGGGAAGCAGGAGGAGCTGCTCAGCATCCCAGGGGAGCAGCAGGTGACCTGGGGACAGATCCAGGCTGGATGATTTTGCAGGGAGGTCCAGGGGGATGTGGCAGTGCCAGGGAGGAGCAGCAGAACTTTCTGGGGGATGAGTCTCCCCCAAGTCCCTGTCCTGCCCACGGGGCCACCAACCCCAAACCGGCCCTGCCACCACCCCCTGGCACTGGCACCAGGCAGCCTTTGGGGCAGGGGGACAGGAGATGCAGGAGGGCCACCAAAGCCACCCCCTCGCTGTCCCCTCACTGTCCCCTCACCACCGGATGTCTGGCTGCCCTCACGCTGAACTCACTGATTCCAGGAGGGATATTTTCTGCGCAAAAGGGCAGAGCTAAATTAGGAATTTGGGAGTGTGGCCGTCATCTGAGCCACTCTGGCACCGTGGTGTCTTCGGGGAAGTCAAGAAAAACTCCAGGAAAGACCCTGGGTTTGGCACCCGGCTCCCAAAACACCCTCTGGAAAGGCACTGGATGAGTTTGGGGCTTTTGATCCCACCCCAGCTCCCGGGATCAGGTTCCCATAGGTCCCGTGTCCCCTGGGATTCCATGGCAGGGTGGGTGTTGTAAACCAGTGCGTCCCAGTTAATCCCAGCTGCTGGGACTCCATGCACCCTCCATTCCACAGAGCCTCTTGGGGGTGTGGGGACAGGTGACCCCAGGCTCAGGGCTGGGAATGTGATTTCTGGGAGGTGTCAGGATGGACAGCAGCCTTCCCCTCCTCCTCTGATGCTCCCAGGCCGCCCATGTCCCACTCTTTAGGACAATGTCCCTGTCCCCAAAGCCACCAGAGCTCCTGGGTGGGCAGCGGGGTGACCCCAATGTCACAAAGTGTCCCCTCCTGGTGCCCGCAGAGGAGCTGCTGTGTGCCTGCGATGTGCCCCACTGCAGCCAGCCCAACTGCACGGGCAAGGTGTGCTTCGTCAGCAAGAGGAGGGAGGAGGGAACCATCACCCAGCACCGGGGCTGCTTCTCCCAGAACATCCTGGAGCACTGCCACACGCCCGTGACGGAGCAGTACGGCACGAGGTGCTGCAACTTCCACATGTGCAACGCCGAGCTGGAGATCTTCCTGCAAGGTACAGGGACAGGGGACAGGGGATGGGCTCCCACGTGGCTGGAGATGTGGTTGGGTCTCAAGATCGTCCCTGTCGTCACTCAGCACCTGGAGAGCCACCGAGATGTCCCCAGGTGTCCCTTTTTGGGCTGTGCTGCCACCCATGGGGTTGATCCCATTGCAGGGACTCTCCCCCAGGCCCAAACCCCAAACCTCCACCCTCCCTCCTGCTTCCATCCCTTGTTTCTCCCACCCAGGAGAAGATGCCCTGCTAAAGACGCCTTCCCTACCCAACCTCCTCCTGATGATCTTCGTCCCCCTGCTCTCCCTCCTCGTCCTCGTGGCACTCACGGCGCTCTTCTGCTGGAAGGTGGCCCAGCACCGCCACAAGCACAGTGACTTTGGTGACACAGACCTCATGCTGAAGGCATCCATGATGGGAGACAGCACCTTAGAGGTGGGTGAGCACCACGAGGGACCCTAAATGTCCCCAGGGTGTGTGTGGGGATGGTGGCCGTGCTGACCCCATGGCCACCCTGTGTGCACAGGACCTGCTGAACGATGACTGCACCACGGGCAGCGGTTCTGGGCTGCCCTTCCTCGTCCAGCGCACGGTGGCTCGGCAGATCACCCTCATGGAGTGTGTGGGTAAGGAGAGCCGAGGCGGGGGAGGCTGTCCTGGTCACCCCCAGCTGGTGCCTTCTTGTAATGCAGTTTGGAAAAATGATATGACCCAAAAAATGTATCCCCAAAAATGGAGAATTGTAAGTTTCATTCCCTTATCTTGTTCTCCCCAGTTCCCCTTATTGCTTGTGTGAATTCCCTCCACCCCTCTCCCCTGTCTTCAAAAAGGGGTGCTATTATTGATACCTCTTCCTCCTGCAACCTCACCCCAAAGGATCCCAAGCAATAAAGCTGTGACTGCCATCTCAGCTAAGGGAAAGAGCTCGTTTTTAGGATCTTTGGCGAGCTAAATCTATCTCCCCTGTCTCCCTGGCTGCTGTGGGGCGGGCAGTAGTGGCAGGGGACATTAGAAATTATAGCAGTGCCTGAGTGATGGCACCACAGCTTCAAACCCAGGACGGGGGGTATATTTATATTTATATTTATATTTATATTTATATTTATATTTATATTTATATTTATATTTATATTTATATTTATATTTATATTTATATATAAATTATTATATATATTTATTTATATTTATATTTACATATTTTTATATATAAATTTTATACATAAATTTATATATATAATTTTATATATATATAATTTTATATATTTTATAATAATATAATATTTATTTATATAAATATAAATATAAATATAAATATAAATATAAATATAAATATAAATATAAATATAAATATAAATAAAAATATAAATATAAATAAAAATATAAATAAAAATATAAATTAATATAAACAATATTATAATAAATATATTGGACCCAAACCCAGCAGCAAGCCCAAGTTCATGGCCTGTCCTGCAGGCTGGGGAGGGAGGAGCAGCTGGGTGGGTGAGTGGATGTTGGCCAAGGTCAAGGAGCCGTGTGCTGCTCCATCGCTCTCCCACGCGGGATCCGAGTGACGCGGTGTCGCGGCAGGTAAAGGACGCTACGGCGAGGTGTGGCGAGGAGTGTGGCACGGCGAGAGCGTGGCCGTGAAGATCTTCTCCTCCCGGGACGAGCAGTCGTGGTTCCGCGAGACGGAGATCTACAACACCGTCCTGCTCCGCCACGACAACATCCTGGGTGAGTGGGGGGCCAGGAGGGCTGGAGAAGCGGGGGCGGCCTCGTGGTGGCTCCACCATTCCAGGGGTTTCTCCGTTCCAGGTTTCATCGCCTCTGACATGACGTCCAGGAACTCCAGCACGCAGCTGTGGCTCATCACACACTACCACGAGAACGGCTCCCTCTACGACTTCCTGCAGAAGACAGCCCTGGACGTGGAGACCTGCCTGGGCTTGGCCTCCTCCATCATCTGCGGCCTCGTCCACCTCCACGTGGAGATTTTTGGCACGCAAGGCAAACCTGCCATCGCCCACCGGGACCTGAAAAGCAGAAACATCCTGGTGAAAAGCAACCGGCAGTGCTGCATCGCAGACCTGGGTGAGCCACAGGGGTGGGATGGGCTACCCCAGATGTGGCACCTCGGGGTGTGAAACGCCAAGGTTGTGATAGCCGGGGGTGTGGTACCCCAAGATGAGGTACCCCAGGGGTGAGGTACCCCCGGGATGTGTCACCCCAGGGATGTGTCACCCCAGGGATGTGTCACCCCCGGGATGTGTCACCCCCGGGATGTGTCACCCCAGGGATGTGTCACCCCAGGGATCATCTGTCACCCCAGGGATGTGTCACCCCAGGGATGTGTCACCCCAGGGGTGAGGTACCCCAGGGATGTGTCACCCCCGAGATGTGTCACCCCAGGGATGTGTCACCCCAGGGATGTGTCACCCCAGGGATGTGTCACCCCAGGGATGTGTCACCCCAGGGATCTGTCACCCCAGGGATGAGGTACCCCAGGGATGTGTCACCCCAGGGATGTGTCACCCCAGGGATGTGTCACCCCAGGGATCTGTCACCCCAGGGACGCGCTGCTCCAGGGTTGGGGAACCCCAGGGATGTGTCACCCCAGGAATGTGACATCTTGGGGATGGAATATTCCCGAGATGTGATGCCCCAGGGTGATGGTGCCACAGGGATGTGGTGTCCTGGGGTTTTGATACCTCTGGGATGTTGAGTCCCATGGATGCAGCTTTGGAAATTTATATATTTATATATAGATATATATTTTTATATTTATATCTATATATATTTATATTCTATTCATATTTCTAATAATATAAATAATATTATAATAAAAATTGCAATATTATATATTATATTATAATTAATTATTATATAGTATATATAGTTATATATACTATATAATTATATGTTACATATAATATATAATATTATATATAATTATAAATACACATTACTATATTATTATAATTATTATATTATTATAATTGTTATTCTAATATTACAATATTATTATAATAATTATATATTATATTATATATATATTATAAATATTGTATATTATTGTTAATATTATTGTATATTATATTATAATTATGTTAATAATAATAGTGTTTATATTATTATATCTTATATATTATATTATATATTCTTTTTCTATTTTAATAATATAATATAATATAATTAATATAAGAATGTGGCAATGTAACAAATAATATTATATATATAATATTTAAATATAAATATAAAAATATAAATAAATATAAATAAATATAAATATAAATATAAATATAAATATAAATATAAATATAAATATAAATATAAATATAAATATAAATATAAAATGAATATTAATATAAACATAATAGGAATATGAATATAATATAAATATAAATATAAAATTAATATAAACATAATATGAATATGAATATAATATAATATAAAATAAACATAAATATAATATGAATATTAATATGAACATGATAGGAATATAAATATAAATATAAATATAAAATGAATATTAATATTAATATAAATATAATATAATATAATATAATATAATATAATATAATATAATATAATATAATATAATATAATATAATATAATATAATATAATATAATATAAATATAATATGAATATTAATATGAACATAATAGGAATATAATATAAATATAAATATAATATAAATATAAATATAAATATAAATATAAATATAAATATAAATATAAATATAAATATAAACACAATAGGAATATGAATATAATATAAATATAAATATAATATAAATATAAATATAAATATAAATTATAAATATAAATATGAAATATAAATATAAATATAAATATACACTGACCAAGGCCGACATCCCAGCATTTTATATTTGAATTAATGACTTTAAAAGCCATCCCAAACTGTCTGTGTCCTGTCCCCGCAGGTCTGGCGGTCATGCACTCCCAGGGCAGCGATTACCTGGACATCGGCAACAACCCCCGGGTGGGCACCAAGCGCTACATGGCCCCGGAGGTGCTGAGCGAGCAGATCCGCACCGACTGCTTCGAGTCCTACAAGAAGACGGACATTTGGGCGTTCGGGCTGGTGCTGTGGGAGATCACCCGGCGGACGGTGGTGAACGGTGAGCGGCTCCCGGCTCCCGTTCCCTCCTTCTCTCCTTTTCTTGTTGCTTTTCTCTTTTTTTCTTTTTTTTTCCTCTTTTTCTCTTTTTTTTTTTTTTTTTTCCCTCTTTTCCTTCGCCCAGAAGATTAGCTGTAAATTATAAACACTGTAATCTAGTGTCAGCACCCGGCTCTCTGATTAAAGGGCCCATTAGGCTCAATCAGTGCTTTGTTTGTTCAGCGCTGATTAGAAAACAAGCGGCTCCGAGCGCTGCCTGGAACGCGGCCACGGCCGGGACCTCGGGCTCGGGACAGGGACAGGGACACGGGGCAGGGTCCCCTCGCCTTGGGGATGAACCTCACTGAGGCTGCCCGGCCAGCGCTGCTCATCACGGCAAAGTCCATTAAAAGCGTTAATTAAGTGGTGGGTGCTGGCGGGAGGGGCGGGAGGACCCCCAGGCGCAGTCTGGCCGGGATAATCTCATTTACGGCCCCAGGGCTCCCTCAGATTACACATTTACACCGAATTACCCCAGCCTCGAGCAGGAATGACCTGCAGACAGCTGGGTTTAACCCTTCCAGGAACCCTCATCTCCAGGACAGCTCCAGGGGATTGGGGAGGGGAAACTCCAGGGGACCCGGAGGTTTTGGGGTCACCCCTTGGCGTGCAGGGGGCTCGAGGCTCCCCAGAGTCATTAAATCCCAGTTAGACACGGACATATGCCAGCATTAAGCAGAGATTAGCTGGGCCAGCTGGCAGGGTGACCACCAGGTGCTGAGTGGAGGTGGCCACAGAGCCAAGGGCTGCCTGGAGCTGGTGCTGGAGCTGATGCTCGTGGTGGGGCTGGAGCTGGAGCCACCAGCGGTACCAGAACCAGCGGTACCAGAACCAGCGGTACCAGAACCAGCACCAGCTGCCACCGTGCCCGGGTGAGGAACATCCCACCGTGCCCGGGTGAGGAACATCCCACCGTGCCCGGGTGAGGAACATCCCACCGTGCCCGGGTGAGGAACATCCCACCGTGCTCAGGTGAGGAACATCCCACCGTGCCCGGGTGAGGAACATCCCACCGTGCCCGGGTGAGGAACATCCCACCGGCCACTCCCCACGAGCCTCCCAAGGCAGGGAGCAGCTCGGCTGTGCCGGGGAGCTCCAGGCCGCCCGTGATGGGCAGGATGGGGGTGACCCCCTCGCTGTCCCCCGTCCTCACGCCACCCCCTCCCGCAGGTATCGTGGAGGAGTATCGGCCGCCCTTCTTCGACGCCGTGCCCAGCGACCCCAGCTTCGAGGACATGAAGAAGGTGGTGTGTGTGGACCAGCAGACCCCCGTGATCCCCAACCGCCTCTTCTCCGACTCGGTGAGTGCCGGGGGGACCGGCCCCCTCCCACCCCAAATAAACCCTTCCCTTTATCCCTCTTCTTGTGCCTCCCCAGGTGCTGTCGGCACTGGCGAAGATCATGAAGGAGTGCTGGTACCAGAGCCCCACGGCCCGTCTCACCGCCCTGCGCATTAAAAAGACCTTGAAGAAGCTGAACAATTCCGCAGAGAAGCCAAAAGCGGAGCAGTGAGAGCCGGGAACCGGACACCGGAGCCACGGACGGGCTGCACCGGGCACGGGATGGCTCCGGTCACAGAGGGGATTTGCTCGCAGCTCCCGCCTCTCCCACCTTCGAGCCGGTTGAATTTGCAAGCACGGAAAAAATAGGAAAAAAAAACCAAAACCAAACACCAAAGGAGGAATCTTCCACCCCGCCATAAAAATATCCCCCGGATCCGTCACCCGACACCGGCGCGTCTCGCTGTGCCCGCGGGGGTGGCAGCTGCTCGCCCACCCCGGGCTGGTGCCAGCGATGGCAGAGCCCCCCCTGTGCCCCCCCGGGCACCCACCCGGCTCCATCCCCGGCCACCGAGCTGCCCAGAGCCGCCCTGAAAACCCCTCGGCAGAGCTGCGGTGCCCGGAGCACCCCTGGCTGAAGGAGGGAGAGGTTTCGCTGGGAAAGGATGGTCCAAGGGCAGCATCCCCCTGGTCAGGCCAGATCTGCACCCCGGATTGTGGGGATCCCAAAAATGAAGAGCTGCCGGTGTCTGAGCGTTCCACGTGCCGGATGAGGGTCCCGTGGTGATCCTTCCTCACCGAGCAGCCAGCATCCCCCTTGCCAAAGACCTGTCCTTTCGGCTTTTTGCCAATATTTTGGTGTTTTCTGAGGTGTTTTGGCTCGGCCGGCTTCATCCTGCATTTCTCCCTGCCATCCCAAAATCCACCCCATGCTTGGAGATGTTTGGACATGACCAGGATGGGACGTTCAGCAGAACCAGCTTTGCCACATAACTATTTAATTATTAAGATTTAATATATTTAATAAAGTGTAAAGCTATTTTATCACCTAAGAGCTGCCGAACCTCCCACGCTGGGCACTGGGCACCACGGCAGGATGGGCCTGGGCCCAATTTATGGCTTTAAATTGCCTCAATTTATGGCTTCACCTCCACGTCTCCAGCAGCACCGTTGGATCCCGTAATAAACCCGGCTCCAGCCTCGTGCCAACCCTCTCGTGGCTGCTCCAGGGGTCCAGGGCCACTAGCCCTCCTGCCCTGAGGGGTTTGCAGGGCCACAGCCCTGGGATGGAAGCAGAGCTGCTGTGGGATAACGTGGCCGCTCAGGGGGTTCAGCTCCAAATGGTTCTCAGCACGTCACAGCTGCCACCTCGGTCTGTGCCCAGTTAGAGACTGGAAGGAACTGGGCAGCAAAGGGCAGCTGCTGGTTTGGGGCAGGAGGTTATGAAGGGTCTTGGGTGCCTTGATCTGGGCTTGGAGTGCTCAGGCTGGGGCTTGGAGTGTCCTATCCAGGGTTTGGGATGCTCAGTCCATGGTTTGGGGTGTCCTATCCAGGGTTTGGGATGCCCAGCCCTAGGCTTGAGTGCCCTACCCAGGGTTTGGGATGCTCAGCTTTTGTTTGGGATGTCCTATCCAGGGTTTGGGATGCCCAGCTGTGGTTTGGGATGCCCTACCTGGGGTTTGGGATGTTCAGCTTTTGTTTGGGGTGCCCTACCAGGGTCTGGGATGCTTGGCCTGTGGTTTGGGGTGCCCTACCAGGGTTTGGGATGCCCAGCCCTAGGCTTGGGTGCCCTACCCAGGGTTTGGGATCCTTGGCCTGTGTTTTGGGATGCCCAGCTGTGGTTTGGGGTGTCCTATCCAGGGTTTGGGATCCTTGGACTGTGGTTTGGGGAGCTTACCCGGGGTTTGGGGTGCTTGGCCTAGAGCTTGGGGTGCCCTACCCAGGGTCTGGAGTGCTCTGCCTTGAGTTCGAGGTGCTCAGCCGGTGGTTTGGGGTGCTGAGCTGGAGTTTGGGATGCTCAGCCCTGGGTTTGGGGTGCCCTGCCTGGGGTTTGGGGTGCCCTACCCAGGTCTGGAGTGCCCAGCTCAGGGTGGCTCAGTCCCTACCAGCCCCAAGATGGCACACCCACACTCCCACATCCTGCACACC